>OY294044.1:12906187-13044787 GCA_958510825.1 Brachypterus glaber | reverse complement strand
CATCCATAAAAATCTAACTATACCTAATAAGTCCACACGGTAAAAATAAATTACATTAAATTACATAGTCCGTAAATGGTAATATGTTGCCATAGACCGGAATAGTAAAAATTACATAGTACATAATGGTAATATTTTGCATAGACCGGAACGATAAAAATTACATAATCCAGAATGGTAATATTTTGCATAGACCGGAACGCTAAAAATTACATAGTCCAGTATGGTTTGGACTTGAAATTTAAAAAAAAATATTTACTACTTAGAAAATGTTTGTTCCAAAATACAAGTCTCTGTGTCAAAGCTTTGTTAAAATATCGTAGCGTAAAGTTCATTTGGTTTAAAAAACCAAACGATTTGCACCCTTAATACGAGTATAAACTGCTTACATCTTTCTTTAAAGATCTATTGGTTGATAAAGATCGTAATTTATAATGAACGTAAATTTTAGGCCACAAATAAAGCACTTAAATATCGTACATAAATAATATTTACCTTTTTTACACTTTTAACACTTTAACCTAGCAGCATGCGTCACTATCTCTAACAATAACAATATTAAACGGTCCGTCGCATAATGCGACGCCTTCTTGGTTATTGTCCAAAGCGCACGCGCGTCTTAAAATAACATAGCCCTACATTGTAAAAATATATAAATCAATGTAAATATATTTTTTACATTATTTTACATTCTTTTACATTCTTTTACTTTCTTTTACATTATTTTACATTATTTTACATTCTTTTACATAAATTCATGAATTACGCATAGTCCAGAATAGTAAATTTACTATTCCGTACTATGTAAATTCATGTATTTTTACATTATTTTACATGCAGTTTTTACAGTGCAGAAATATTTATTTTTTCACAAAATTTAGTTTTAAGAAATTTAAATTATTAGTTCGTTGGTTATAAAAATCAAATTCAGCTGGTGAGCTTCTTATTTTTTTTTTGTCATTAATTTTCTGCGTGGAATAAAGTTGACGACAACATCGAAAATTTTTAAAAAATGTGCTTGTTCTCCACATAATAAGCCTCACATCAAACATCAAACAGTCTTATGAACCAACGTACGTTGGCCAACCTAAGGCCAATGATAAATTTCCAATGTTTGACCAACGGTCAGCCAATGAAACAATGTTTGCTGGTCTGGGTCTGACGAGCAAAAAATAAATTTTTGCCCATATACACGTATTTTAAAAAAATATATTATAGGGAGAAGAAAAAAACCTATAGAAAACAATTTCATGCCTAAGACAAAAATCAAAGAACATATTTAATATTAAAAATCCCCTTCTGCTGTAATTCTTTTTTAAATAATGCATATGTTTGGTAAGCAGGCTGAGGAAAGTTCGTTGACAGGAGCTTTGTCCTAATAAAATAACAATTGAACGGGTAATGCAGTCGGATAGTGAATTAATCCGAACAGTGCTCCGGGGGCTTGCACCCTTCAAAGATCCCTTCGCCTACGTTTATATCAACAACTGTAAATATATTTACTAAAGTATCAAAATATCTAGGAAACCATTCACATATGGCATGTTTACTGGAAGAAAAAAATATGTTAACAGTTAAATAAGAATGTCGAAGAAATCATTAGTTTTTTATGTATAAATAGTTTTTTCATTAAATTACATAAAGAGATTCTTGATGCCGTTGGTAATATTTATCGTGAATGGAGATTTCTCCATTTAGATTAGACAGGGACAAAAGTTCTACCCAAAAAGGATAGAAGTAATATCACCAACATAAAGAAAAAAAAATCTACTAGGTTTTATGTTGGCTGCACTGTCAGTAACGCCATTTTCGTTAGCCACTGTCATTGTGTGAGCTGCGTTAAATATTGTTTTGATTTCAGTTTTTTGTGTGTTTTACTAAATATTGTGTTTTTATTGACTATTATAGTACTTTTACGTATTTTGATATTTAAATATTGTTTACCAAAGGTAAGTTCTTTCTTTATACCTTAGATTTAAAGCCTAGGCGAAATTCGTTTGGACTTTTGCAACACTTGTAAAAATATCTTGGCATTTGGTAGCTATAACAGAAATAACGCTCGTCATAAAATTAATTTCTTGAAATGTAGAAACTGGTAACGATATTAAAATATATAATAATAATATATAGTTAATAATAAATATGATAAACGTTAAATAAATTCATATTTACCTTTTCATATTTGAGGTTATGTTTTGTAAATAAATAAACAGATTAAGCAACCAACCTAAGAACAATTAATAGGACTTATATTTCATTCTTTATTTTACTATTAAATCGTCAGTGTTATTTCTTAGCAAAAAATATTCATTTCTTTAGCTTTATTTACAAAAATCAACGGTAATTGTTGATAAAAATTGAAAAAAATGCAATATTTTTTTAATTTATTTAAGTTGGTAATGGTGTGCCGTGCACAAATGAGATAGAGATAGGGTAGACGTCTTCTGTTTCATAATTCTAGTTGTACAGACCTCTATTGGAGAAAGCAAGCAACTATGATCGCTAGTTCTGATTAAATTCAACATCAGGGCCTACGTGTACAACTTTTTCTAAGAATTTATTATTATAAATATTAACATAATAAGCCCTAATTTTAAGCAAGGTTTCTTACTACAACAATTTTAAACACACGCGTCACTCAACGAACTAACAACTCTTCTCACTAGAATACGTATACCGTTAATAAAAAGTATCGCCAACATCTCGATTTGTTTGTAAACAAATAGTAGGTATATTCAGGCCTGAACAATAACAATTACCAGTAACTGTTATTGTTGTCTCTGTTAAAACAAAGCTGTGCGAGTAAGACAGATAAATGTATATGTTGACTACGTTTTTGTCAGTTTTTACAAATGAAATGCCTATTCTAGAGAGAAGAGTTATTAGTTCGTTGTCGTCACTCCAACTTTTCTATAATAACTGGTATATTATTATAATCCATTGGAACAATGTCAAAGATTAAAGTAAATTTAGAAATAGATTATAATTTAATTTTTATTTTTTTTTAACCCGTACTTCATTGGCCATTTCTAATTGACAAAAAATTTAACCAGACGAGACAAGTTTTAATTGAACTAAAGATAAGACTATATCTCCAAAACTTTTAAAGAGATAGTCTTTATTTATATGTTTATTTTAGAAAATTTTATACACTGTTCGCGTTAATTGCGTTGCTTATCTTTTGTTCTTCATACCATCAAATTGACAAATTGTTAATTCCTGCAACCCTTTTCATCATCCCCCAAATTCCATCTTCGTGCTTTTATAAAAGTCTACACTAATAGAAAAATCTAAAAATATTAATACAAAACGTTGTAGTGTCAATAGTAGAATACAATTTTTACGATTATTCTAAAACATTAATACGCTTTACTTATACTAATAGATTAAAATAATTTACTTTACACTTTACATATATTAATCGGTTAAAACCAACGAACTAATAACTCTTCTTTCTAGAATACGCATACCGTTAAAATAAAGTATCGCCAACATCTCGGTTTTTTTTTGTAAACAAATAGTAGGTATATTCAGGCCTGAACAATAACAATTACCAGTAACTTGTATTGTTGTCTCTATTAGAACAAAGATGTGCGAGTAAGACAGACGAATTTTTATGTTGCCGACGTTTTTGTCAGTTTTAACGAATGAAATGCCTATTCTGGAGGGAAGAGTTCGGTAGAGTTATTAGTTCGTTGGTTAAAACAAAGCCAATGCCGATCGATACTTGGTAGGTACACCCAATATTTTATAGCAAGTAAAGGTAGAAATGTTTTTATTGTTTATTACAGTTTATTAAATTGAACAACAATATTTTTTACTGCGAACGACGCTTTTAACCTACAAATTTTCGACATGGTGTCCACACCAATTTTTATATTTTAATGTAATATTTATTGTTTTTATGTTTGTAAAAGGTTCCTTGTCCATAATATGTTCAATTTAATAATATATATGACTACGCTCACACAATTTCAGGTAAGAAATTTACATATTTTACCTGAAAATGGGATTCAATACAGTCAAGAAAATATTTTGTTATATATTATTATTATTATTAACAATAGTTGTTATCTTTTAGCTTTGATAAAGCCCCCAAAGAGGGGAGAAACGTTAGCAATAAAATAAAGTGACGCATTAAAACCTGCCAAAAAATCCGAGTTTTATTACAAACCAGAAAATTATAAAATTATATTCGTTTTTTAATTAAATTTTTCAGTTTTATTTTTTATCAACTTTATTGAATCTTCCTGCAACTATATTATTAACTAGTGTTTTTGGTTTAAAAAAGTAAATGAAAAACTGACAAGTTGTTAATTCCTGCAACCCTTTTCATCATCCCCCAAATACCATCTCTGTGTTCACGCTTTTGCAAAAGTCTAAGCCTGCACTAACCGACCGTTTAATATTGAATAAGTCCTTTTAGCCCTTCGATATCGGGGAGGCGGGAATCCCGGGGGCGCAAAAAGCCAGGGGGCGCAATCAAACTTAAGCTGACAATTGTGTGTTCATTACACTGCTGCAGGCGTAAATCTGGCCAATACAAATTATATCCGTCAGATGATTACCAGCTATGGGGTGCATATATTAGGGTGGACTTCGTTTTCCTTAAAATATTTTTTTTTATTCTGTTGTAAAAAAACAATTTTTGGCGAGTATATTTTTATAAAAATTATAGGAACATTTTAAGAAATCACATTCACAAAGACTCCTCTATCCTTCTCAAACACTCTTGGACTTTTGGAGAAATGTACATTGTTTAAAATATTTGTTTTCATCCCTTCCTCTATGGACTCATCAGGGCCGTAACTAGGGGGGGGGGGCAGGGGGGCTTTGTTTGAGCCCCTCCTAGCGTTTTGGCTGAGCCCCACCTTTTATTTTTTAAGTCACCTTTTTTTCAGGGGTACCAAGTTTGGTAGAAACCGTCAGGGACAATCTTTTCATGAAGGTAATTTTTGGGAAGACCCATTTTTTTGTAGGGGGGGGGGCATGTTTGGTAGAAACCGTCAGGGACAAAGCTTTTTATATGAAGGTATTTTTTTGGGCCCCAATTTTTTTTTTGTAGGGGCGTCAAGTTTTGGTTGAAACCGTCAGGGACAAAGCTTTTTTTATTGAGGGGGCCTGGGGGCTGATCTCCCCCCAGATTTTCTGGTTAAGACCCTGTGTACTTTATGCCGCGTTTATGATATTACAGAGTTACCGCAAATTATTTTACCGCGGGTGCTTTAAAAAATAAAAGGAGATAATTTCTAGATCAACAAAAATGTATCGCGGTGTTTTTAGCACGGTAATTTCTGGCTTTTGCAAAAGAAATCTTCCAAAAATTTAGTAAATATTTGGTTGACATATAACCCAACTGGGATAAACCAATAGGGTCCACCTTAATAAAAGAGCCTATACGTATATCACCGGTGGCGCTGGGATGTGCTCATCAGATGAATCAGTATTATGAGAGGCAATAAGTTATTGGTATTTTAAAAAGTATTTATTAATATTATTAGTTTTTTTTGTAGTTTTTTTGAATTTTGGGTCAACGAAAAGTATAAAAAGTCATGGAAAAGTCAGGGAAATTCATTTTCGACTTTTGGTGGGAATCCTGTTCTACACAGAAAAAAAGGATATCTTGAATCAAAGCAAAACGATCTTGAACCAAGGCCGCCATGGCTTTCGATATGTTTAGCGCCATGACTATCTTGGATCAAGTTAGCCGTGATCTTGGCATTTAAGGTCCTAGATTTAAGGACATTTCCTTAAATCAAAGCCACTTAAACCATTTATTTAAAATCATATTATCTTAAACCAAGTATGTAATTATCTTGATTTAAGATCATATTATCTTTATCCAAGATCATATTATCTTACACCAAGTTTGGTTTAAGATAATATAATCTTAGATGAAGAAAATTATAATCTTGATTTAAGATTATGATTCTCTTGATTCAAGATCATATTGACCCCACAGTCAGGTTCCAGGGTAAATATTTTTAAAAAAATTCCCACACATGTATAATATTATCTCGCACGCCTATGAAATATGATACTTTCTTACTCTGTTAATCGTGTGAAATTTGGTTTCATAGGTGGTCGTAGGAAAAAGCACTTGTTTTTGAAGAAAAACTTGTTGCGACGCTATTGCAAAATGGCGCTTATAAGTATAAATTATTTAAAGCTACTTACCCGTGAATTTTTTAAGTAAATTTGAAAATCTCCATCGTTTGAGGGCATAGACAAAGAAGTTTATTTTGTCTATGTTTGAGGGTAACAGATACAAATTCGTCCATTTTAAAGCAGTTAAAAACAACGATACACCTTTAAAGACAACTGACGGCAAAAAAAGCAAACCTGAGGTGAGGCCGGCAAACTCTTTACCGTAAGACAACAGGGACTTTGACTCAAGATAATAACTCTTGATTCTCTGTTACTATTTTAAATGTCATGCATTTAAGGAAAAAATCCTCGACACAAGGATTTTTCTACCAAGAGAATATTTAAAGAAAACCAAAGTCACAGATAATCTTAAACCGAGGATACATGATCTTAAAAGAAGATTATTACCTCGATTTAAGATAATATAAATCCAAGATAATTTATTATCTTCTGCCAAGATAACCTTTTTTTCTGTGTAGTCATAAAAATTATCCGTTAGGATAAAGATTTTTTTTTTGTGGCGATGACTGTTTGTTTAATTATGAAAATTTTCTGTCAGGGGTAAAACTTTTTTTTCATTGTCGGCAAATTTTACCTTAGCCAGTCGGCAAATTTTACCATCACACCCCCCCCCCCCACAACAAAAACCTCGGATTGTCCCTGGAAATCCTATTGAATTATAATTAGATATCGGATTTTAGCGAGTCGTTACGTCAAAATGCATAGCCGGGTACAATAAGTTAACAAATTCATATTAATTTTATAAAAATGTTTAATATGTTGCCAAACTACTACAATACCAAAGAAAATTATATAAATATTATGAAAATCCTGTAACGTTTTATTTAAGTGAAAGAAAATAAAAAAAATAACAATTTTGAAAATTACGATTTAATAATCCAAATTTAATTTTATAGTATTGTGGCATGGTGGCTGGGTATTACTTTTAACATTAAAAAAAAATCTGCCTGGCCAATCGTTTTTTATTAATAATAAAATATGGATTATTTAAAAGTCCAACTAAATCATAATTTTCGGATCTGTTATGTTTTTTTTTTAATTTTCATTTACTTAAATAAAAACTTTAGGGGATTTTCATAATATTTATATACTTTTCTTTGTTAATGTAGTAGTTTCCTAGCTTAAAAAACATTTATATAAAATTATTATTTTGTTGTACCCGGCTATGGATTTTGACGTCAAGACTCGGTAAAATCCGATCTCTAATTATAATACACAGGTGTTTTCACAAAAAACATAGGCATATTTTATACTTGTTAAGTAAACTTGTAAAATATCTGAAATCTATTTTTATATCGTGCTTTACCCAAGCATATGTGCAAACACAGGTATATTACGCTGATATAAAAAAAATTGCCTCGCATGATTAATTTTCGACATAGTGTGACATAAGTCCATTGCATGACCTAAAATCGTTTGAAACATTTAACCCTGTAATAATGTGAAAATAACCCTTAATAATTAATTTGGTAATTTGATAAAATGACGTGTTACGCAAAGCTTTTTGACGCAGGGGTGGAAAAAGTAATGTTGTAACTTGTAAGGTGATAAATTTTATTTTTACTATGTTATCCCGGTTTTTAAATGAAAATCCGTTTTAAAATACAACTGAACATATGGTCATTGGTCACACACGCTTCTGGCTTATCATCTCGATAGCTAATAAAAATATAAAAAAACTGCTGAAGACAAAATAATACTTTCCCCTATAGGCCAAAGTTTATTAAAATTAAAAACGAAAAAAAAAATATAAAAAAAAGAAATTATTCTTCTTAAGTTTTTTTTTTCGTAAAACGAAAAATAAATTGAAATATAATAAAAAAATAATTTTTTTTCAAGTTTTCCAAAAATTTATTTTTTTTAATGTAGTTTTTTTATTTTTTTTTTTTTGAAAATTATTTTTTTTTTTAAGTATTTGGGAAATGCAATATACTATTTATTGTGAATAATATATATTATATAATTACATATCTTCACGACTTGTTTTTTGTTAATTTTGACTTGGTAGGGAAATTTATTTAAATAACTTGGTAGAAAAAAGAGAAAAAAGACTATAAGATAAGATGAGATTGTTTACAAAAGATTTTTATTTTTGAGCAGAATTAAATAGCAGTAAAAAAATATATGTTTCTATTTAAAAAACAAAGTTAACCTTGAAATGACCTTGAAAACGCAAATACTCGTAAAAAATAAATACGCCATTTTGTTTCCCCCCTTAAAATAAACAACTTTTGTCCTATTTTTTTTTCTAAAATGCATAGTATTCGAGATATTTGAAAGTTTCAGGTTAAAAAAGAAAAAACACTCGGTATTGTACCTAATAAATATAAAACCAAGAAAGGTAAACGTAAATAAAAATCATATTTCCTGTTTGACATAGATATGTATATAAATTTCTATGCTATTTTGCTTTTTTTTAAAATTCTAGGAATAAATAATAAAAATTAGAAAACATCAAATAAAGAAACTTTATATTTTTTCGGGATCGTAGGAAAAATAGTGTACATACCTCGTTGGAAAGTGTATTTCTTACACTCGTGGGGTTTCCTTACACTTCCCACTCGCGTGAAATATGTCACTTTCCACACTAGTTATGTAATATACTATTTTCGCCCTTGTATCATAAACTACTATTACAATTCACAGATTAAACAAATACCTATACCAAGGAAGCATGCGTTCTTGCTATAATAATAATAATAATAATAATAATAATAATAATAATAATAATAAATAATTGTTTTTTAAACATGAAATTTCAAATGTGTATAAACCAATAAGACACGAAAGCTTAAAAAAAAACAATAAAATGATAATGCGATTATGTCTGAACCATATAAAGGAGACAAATTTTTCATGAGGATAAAATGTGGAGCAGGTGTTTCGAACAAGTGCAGCGCTAATTCATCCAATATAAAAACGAAATCCGCATATAAAAATACCGATAAATTCAATAAAAAGGCGAATACAAAACAATAATTATTCAAATCCGCTGGAAGCAACTGTCAAGGCTTTTCCAGGAGATAAGCCTCGTTTAAATGCATGTAGACTAAACGCTAGCGGTTATACGTTTTTACAACGGGGGTGGCCAAAACCAGGGGTGCTGCATAGGGTTAAAGTTATACTTACTACTCATCACAAAGCACTGCTTTAATCCGAATTGAATAAAAAGTTTTAGGTACCCATTTAAGGTTTGTCCATAAATGATGTCACGGTTTTAGGAGGAAGTTGTGACAGAAGTGCCAAATAAAGAACATCTATCTTAAGTTAAGATTCTTAACATCCTCAATGTGATACTTAACTGGACCAACGAACTAACAACTCTTCTCTCTAGAATGCGCATACCGTTAATATTAAGTATCCCCATAATCTCGGTTTGTTTGTAAACAAATAGTAGGTATATTCAGGCCTGAACAATAACAATAATAAGTAACTGTTATTGTTGTCTCTGTTAGAACAAAGCTGTGCGAGTAAGACAGATAAATGTATATGTTGGCTACGTTTTTTTCAGTTTTTACAAATGAAATGCCTATTCTAGAGAGAAGAGTTATTAGTTCTTTGAACCGGAGCAAGTCTCCATGATTATTGATATTTTCAATTTTTAGTTCAGTGCAAAAATATTAAATAGTAAATTTAAATTTGTTAAAAATGTCCACATATTACAAAGTACCGTGAGTGGGGGGGGATACTTTGACGTTTTTTTTTTCAAAATAATTAAATAACTATTAATATTGTCGTTATCCTTCTGTTAACTTTAACTGTTTTTTTTTTATGTATAAAGCAACTTTTTCCAGGCATGGCCACTTAATATCTACATCTTATAAATAAAAGAAAAAACAATTATATCTGTTCAATGTTAGATATAGGGGTAAGGAATCTTTGAACGCTTGTAGTTTTTCACGCTTATTCAATGATATGTTAGCTTCAGCATAATTTTAAAGACATGTTTATAGGGAGAAACAGGGCTGGATCAGGGGCGTGCAGATTACCCGGGGCCCGTGCTCGATGGGGGCCCGGCGTCGGAAGTTTACAATAAACAGTTTATTTATGGATACTCCCCCAAAAGAAAGGCGTCAAAACGAGCAAAT
Organism: Brachypterus glaber; assembly: GCA_958510825.1. NCBI lineage: Eukaryota > Metazoa > Arthropoda > Insecta > Coleoptera > Kateretidae > Brachypterus > Brachypterus glaber. The sequence goes on along the minus strand of OY294044.1, from coordinate 13,034,531 downwards.
ATGTAGAGCCCTTTCCAAGTGGACCATAGATCCTCAAATTCGTAAAAGCGTTAGGGCTAATTTACGTTTGTTTAAATACAAGATTGTAAAACTTAAGGGTAAAATTTGTAAAAAAAAATGCCTGTGGCGCCAGAGCTTGCATTTTTTTGAAATTTAAAGTACTGTTTTAAAATTAAAATACACTAGAAAAATTGTTAAAATTTTCGCCTGCGGCGCTAAGACTTTCATTTTTAATTTAAGATTGTGAAACTTGAGTTTAAGATATGAAATAAAAAAACTCAGAAATTAATTAATTCGTAAAAAAATTCGCCTGCGGCGCTAACTTAATGATTAGGGGCCCCACTTCAGCCCCCCAGCGGGCAGTTGCCTTAGCTGCGGCCCTGCATGGGACAATTATGTTTTGGAAAAATGGGGGGCTCGGGTAAAAAGTTTAACAGAGGCCCGGGCTGGCTCGGTCCGGCCCTGACGATAAATATAATGTTCTAGCAGTGCTACAAAACAATAAGGTTAAACCATTAATAGGTTTCATTAAATAAATCATTCAATATCATTATAATTTAGGTAAAAATTTACTTTCCAAAAATAAGTGGTTTTTGAACACCGATTTTAATATACTGAAAAATCACAAATACCAACATAACATGTTGAAAAGTACTAATATATACGTCTAAGTATCTAAATAACAGCAGGTATCAAAATTTTTAATAAATAAAGTTATTAAATGAATGTAAATAAACTAGTGCATTTGTTCAAAGTTTACCCCACAGTTCAAAGTATCCCCCGCTCACGGTATACTTATTATTAACTTTACCTTGATTTTAATTATAATTAATTAATTAGTTAATCCCAGGATGAAACGTAAGATTATTTTTGAGTAAATAACGAGATAAATTATGATTTTTTGCTTTAAATACATATTTTTACCCGACTAAAACGCAAAAGATAGATTAAGAATCTTAACTTAAGATACAATAAAACTAAAAACAATGAATTTTAATAAAATATTTATTATTATTATATTTAATAACATATAAGTTAAAGTTTTAATAATAAAACTGCAGAAAGGATCTTCTGATATCAGACTGGTATATATTTTGAAGTTTCCTACTCCAATACAAACTCTTTGGCCGGGAGTTCAAGGAAGTAATAAAACCAAAAAGTAATATAAGAGGTTTGCTGTGAAGTACAAAAGGAACGGCAACGCAAAGAAATAATTCTTAATAAGTAATTTAATGAGATTTCCCATACGCTTTGTTAGTAGTTTGGTAATGAGGGGTCACTGGAGAGTAACCATTGTTTAAATTTTTCACGTTTTAATGTAAGTTTTAAGCAACGAACTAATAACTCTTCTCTCTAGAATAGGCATTTCATTCGTAAAAACTGACAAAAACGTAGCCAACATATACATTCCTCTGTCTTACTCGCACAGCTTTGTTCTAACAGAGACAACAATAACAGTTACTGGTTATTGTTATTGTGCAGGCCTGAATATACCTACTATTTGTTTACAAACAAACCGAGATGTTGGCGATAATTTATATTAACGGATGCGTATTCTAGAGAGAAGAGTTATTAGTTCGTTGGTTTTAAGTAATACATAAGTTATGTAACGTAACCTCAAATTTTTCATGAATTTGAACGGCATGGTTTATTTTGATTAAAATAATTATTTAATTTTAAATAAGTACAACGAAGTAGACCACGAAACACTTCTGTTTACTGTACAGGGTGCACAGTTTGTAAACAAAAAAAACAAACAAACAAACAAAACAAATAGAAATATAGACAAACAGACAAACCGACAAACAGACAAACAATCTTAAAAAAATCTTAACTTTGGTACCTAGACTGTTGACCCTTTGGCCCTTTCGAGGGTCCTTTATAGTTACTCCACATGCGCCACTAAGCATATTGACTGGGAACATTCAGTGCTACCCTAGAATCCTTGAACCAGGGCAAATTAATGTTTTTGTTTTCACATTTCCTCATCTTTTAAATAAAAAAAAAAAGATGCAAAATTTTGTTCGACTTTTAAATTGTTTAATTTTTACACCATGTCTCTAGTAACGTTTCATAAATAAGGTGTCTCTGGCAGAGGGTTGAGGGCCTCTCTTCTTTTGGAAGTAAAAATAGCATGTTTTTTCGATTACAATGGGGAAAGCTTTGGAACATACCATTATTTATCATGTTTTTAAACTGCGATATAATAAGACAATTACCAGCTTTATTTTAAATAGATAAACTCAATAATAACCCCCGCGTGGCTTTTACTTTATTGAGTGGATAATTATTTATTTTACCCACTCAACTGTCACTTGTCAAATTATTTTATTGTAAATGTCATTAAAATTTTTAATAAAAATATAAGCTATTTATTGAATAAAACCTTGTATGGCACTCATGGGTAAACCGATATTGCCCTTTCGTTTGGACTTTTTATATATATCTTACTTTACCCACTAGTACCATAAATAACTATTTCTCTCCTAGTAGGAGTAAATTTTATAAACAACTGATTTCTGTCAACTTTAGATCCTTCATTTCTTTGTGCAATTTTTACTAAGTAAACCCAAAAAAATAGCTTTAAATAACTTTCTATTTATTAAATATAATTAATATAATTATTACCAATTAATACAATCTCGTACAATCAATAATTAGCTAATCATTATGAAAAAAAAATTAAAAAACTAAATTTTTAAACGTCAGTTCAAAGTATTTATTTGAGCAAATGTCATTGATCAAGGCTGCTTGATTTGTATAAAAATTTCAAGAAATATCATTTCTGTTAATAATTTATTTTATTATTTGAATAAAAATAGTTAAATAGTGCTAGTTGTGAAAAAACTAATATATATATATATATATATATACCACGGTAGAGAAGACTATTATAGCCTCGCACTCTTAAATACGCTAGGCTATAAAAAATATATTCTCTACCTTGGTATATAATTACTGTTATGTAACATTGATCCTGACTTCACTCCACGAAAAGCCCGTCGGCACCGTCGACTGTCAAGGTTTAATATTTCATCTTCTTCGTCCTGTCTTTTTCTATTCTGTAGGTAGGTCTAATTCTCTCATATGCTCTACAAACAGACTCCCGATATTAGAATATTTCAATCTAGTCAGCTGACTACCGCTTTTCCCCTATCCGTCTCTGATCTTCAAAAACTGTACAATATCTGAAAGTTTTAGAATGAAACGAAATCAAACATCTTTGTATTTATACAGGGTGTTAAAATAATCCTACGAAAAAATTTTCGGCGACAAAATATTCGGATCAAAAATATCCTGACTACAAAATATTTGTAACCAAAATATTTTTATTAAAAAATATTCGAAAAACTTCGCACTCTAAATTTGTCCGTCAATCTTACAGTAGTATTAACTGTAATAATTAAAGCAAATTCACCATGTCAGAATGTGAATTTACAATATTTATTAAAATTAACCTCAGTATTACTCGGTTTAGTAATATCTCAGCTCTTTTCCTGTCGGTACAATAATTTTGCATTAAAATTCATGCATGTGGTTCAAAAACCCGGCACTTTTACATTAAAATATTCGAAAAAGCCTCACACTCTAAATTTGTCCGTCAATCTTACAGTAGTATTAACTGTAAAAAAGCAAATTCACCATGTCAGAATGTGAATTTACAATATTTATTAAAATTAACCTCAATATTACTCGGTTTAGTAAAATCTCAGTTCCTTTCCTGTCGGTACAATAATTTTGCATTAAAATTCATGCATGTGGTTCAAAAACCCGGCACTTTTACATTAAAATATTCGAAAAAGCCTCACACTCTAAATTTGTCCGTCAATCTTACAGTAGTATTAACTGTAAAAAAGCAAATTCACCATGTCAGAATGTGAATTTACAATATTTATTAAAATTAACCTCAATATTACTCGGTTTAGTAAAATCTCAGTTCCTTTCCTGTCGGTACAATAATTTTGCATTAAAATTCATGCATGTGGTTCAAAAACTCGGCTCTTTTTGGGTGAAGTGGGGAAGTAAAAGCCTTAATATTATTATCATATTCATGTAGGATATCGCTTGTTATTTTTTATCGATTACTAAATGACAGGCAATAATGGTTGCGGTCTCATTATTCCATCTGCACGTTCAATAAAAGTTGTGGCTCTTAGACACAAAAACACTTGATCATCTGTCAATCAAAAACACAGAGCGGGCTTTGACGCGAAAAACAAGTGAATTTCGTGGAGGGTAAATTCAAGCGTCCTCCGACAGACGCTGTTCCATTGTTTCGGGAAAATATGCCAGTTATAAACACCACACTATACAGTATAACAAGCCGTGAAGATTTGTAATGCTTCGCATTCTCTAGTAAACTCTTTACAGTGGACAAAACATTTTTTCCCTAAACCTCGAAAAGAATTAAATTGGCCTATTTTTTTTACATCTGTTGATTTCTGGCCCTTTTTAATCCAATTTAGTTAAACTCTAGTTAAAAATTAAAAAATAAGACAGCCCTAACTCCGCAGGTGAAAAATTTTACAATTGTAATGGTATATTTAAATTAGAAAACAGTGGTATAGATTCTAGCGCTACAGGCAAATTTTTTTACAAATTTCATTTTAATTTTAAAAGTTTTTTTACGATTTGAAGCTGTATGGTCCACTTGTGCCCTTATCGTTCTGGGGGAGTATAAATAAAGTATAAACTATTTATTATAAACTAAAAGAGATGCCGGGCCTCCCTTGAACCCGGCCCCGGAGAAGCTTAAAAAAAATTAGATTACCGTATAAAATTTTAGGATTTCGATTTTTTGATCCAGAATAATTTTGGACGGTTTCGGCAATTTAAAAACCATAGTATACTCGTAATACTCTTCTATCACTAATATAAGTGCTGTGAGGAGTATAATAAACCGCTTATTGCGTTTTTGTTTGAAGCCTACTTGCTGGATTATAGATCATATAAGCATAAAGGACTATAGTGGATATATCCAGGAATATACCTATTGTTATGATCATTAATAAAACATATTATGAATATATTCTGGAGTTTTTCTATAGCGGAATGTAAAAGGAAACAAAGGACGCAGAATCAATAAATAAATGCTTTAGGGACTTCAAAGATCCCTTTCTTTTAAAGAGAACTTTTAATTTTGGAACTCTAAAACATACAATTAAAAAATCGAAAAAGGTGAAGATTAAGGGGTTTTATGGAAGAAAGAAACAATTCGGAAACCCCAGTGTTGTAGCTCCTGAAATATTTAAGAAAAAGTTACATTTTAATCAACTTACTACACACTGAAATAACGATCTGTTTTGAGCAACCACAACTAGGGGTTGTTTTAACGCGCAGATCTGCCGAATTTTTTTAAAAAGCATTAATAGGTTTTATCAAGGGAGGCATTGAAATCGTAAATTTTACAACATCATAGCATTTTGACAAGGGATTTTAAAAGTTGGGTTAAGCTTTTGACAAAAACCGTCTATGGTAAAATACAGTAAGTACTGGATTTTTTGTTAGTTTTTTGTATTGTACTGTTTAAATTATTCTTATAATGCTTTATAATTAAAAAACTTATGTAAATTAGGTTGTTTTATTTTTCCGATAAATTTAATTCTAATAATTTTAATTATTAGAAAAAAAAATCAAAGCGGATACTTTATTTTTGTTTTGACATGTTTTGATTTGACAAATAAATAACCTTACTTTAAAAATTAATTCTTGCCTGTCAAACTAAATCAAACTATTAGTGTGTTTTACTGCATTATTCTGCAGTAGGAAAAGTTTGAACAGAATGAAACTAAGCACCAAAACGAATTATGTCAATTGTCAAAATAAGGCCAAGGGAAGAAGAAGACGAGCGATATTTTAATAATCAAATGTTTTGGTTAATTTCTGAAAATCCTATCTAAGTTTTATCTATTTTAAAAATATATTTCTATTATAGGACTGCAGTACATTACATGTATTGGATCGTGAATGCTATTAGATTCTGAACCCAAACTTAGTTTAGATATTTTAATTAATATAATAATAAAGTAGGTATTTTAATCCTTAGTAAATATTTGCAAAAAAAAATAATTAACTTTTAAAAAGTAGGTATTTAGGTACTTATTTTTGCAGTACAAAAAAAAATAAATGTATGAGGGTATATGTACTTACTTTCTTTGTTAAACCAATACAATTTTCCGTCGTTTCCGTACTTAAGTTCGTCCATATTTTTAATTATAAACGCAGAATCACAAATGTAACCAAATTTTATGCGCAGAATAAACATGAAAACCGTTAGTTATTTTTTTATTTTGACATTTGACATCTGTCATTCTCTTCATTCGGACCTCTCCCGATCGTTTGGTCGGAATGGCGAGAACGGTCAAATGTCAGCAGGAAAACGATGATTCCGTTCAAACCAGTGGCACCAGTGGCAACAGAATGATGCAGTAAAACGCACTATATGTTGTAAAATGTACGATTTCAATGCTCACTTTGATTAAACCTTTTAATGCTTTTTAAAAAAAATTGGCAGAGATGAACACAAATTCTGCAGTGGGAAATTTAAATGTGCAATAGAGAATTTGGATTTGTAGGTAGGTACAATAAAATAAATATACTTATTAAAAATTTTAAAACATTAGTAAAATGTTTGTAATGTTTGAATTATTTAGCCTAATACATTTTATTCATTTTATATATATATATTTTCGTATGCTTTAGCCTTTTTTCAAATATTTAAATTTTCTGGACCTAAAAAAACGCAAAATTGTTTTCAAGTTCGGAATTATTAAAGTTTCTTTTGTTACAAAAATCAAATTAATTTTTTATTTAAAGCATTTGATTCTAAAAAGCTTAAAATTGATGACTGCCTTCATTTGACATTTCAATAAAAATTTATTTTACAATTTGGGTGTTTCTGTAAAATCCCGAATAAAAACTAACTTTAAAAAATATCCAAAATCGTAGATCCCTGTTCGTTAAATGATCAAAAATCTATAAATCTTTGTATTTGAACTTGAAAAACTCGAAAATTTTGCCATGGCGGTTAAGTGAATTTAACCGCGCATTTAACATTTTAAAATAAGGAAAGATAATTTATTTTGGCCTATTTTCAATTTTGGGAAAAATGCTTAAAATATCCCTTGACCACAACCAATGTGTTGATGGCTTTACCAGAACTCTGGTTGCAGCAATCAATAGTCCTGAATATGATTGCCCCAAACAGATGTTGTTTCACTGGATTTAATAGTTTTACTTTAAAGAATGATAATATCAATAATAATTGCATTAAATTATTAATATTATATATGTTACGGGCAAAGACGATAATTGGGCATTGACGATAATGGCCGGACAATGACGTGAATGTCTAATTTTACTGGCCAATATCGTTAACGTCCCGGCAATGTCATTATGGCCCGTTGCGGGCGGGCAATATTGTTAATATTTTCATGTTAACATCTTTGCCCCGCCATTAACGATAATGGCCAAAAACGGCAGGACAATGTTGATATTGAGGTTATTAAAACTAAATTTTTACAAAAAAAAAAACAACAAACAGGCCCAAAACCAACGCAAACCATTAAAAAAAAACACCAAACCAACAAAAACCAATCCAACGTAAATCATGATTTACGCTAACGTTGGTTTGGTATGGTTTTTGACTGGTTTGGTGTTTTTTTTTTAATGCTGGGCCGTTGGTTTATATTAACGTTGATTTTGAGCCCGTTTGGTTAGTTTTTTAATCTAACTTTCAATTTTATCATCACTGGCCGCTGTCCAACGGGCAATGACGACATTTCCCTGACAATAATGCGCTTGTATTATGAACTATCAACATTGCGGAAATTACATGGACATTAACGTTACTGGCCGGTCAAAAAACACCAAACCAGCAAAAACCAAACCAATCCAACGTAAATCATGATTTACGCTAACTTTGGTTTGGTATGGTTTTTGACTGGTTTGGTGTTTTTTTTTTAATGCTGGGCCGTTGGTTTATATTAAGGTTGATTTTTCGCCCGTTTGGTTAGTTTTTTAATCTAACTTTCAATTTTATCATCACTGGCCGCTGTCCAACGGGCAATGACGACATTTCCCTGACAATGATGAGCTTGTATTATGAACTATCAACATTGCCGAAATTACATGGACATTAACGTTACTGGCCGGTCAAAAAACACCAAACCAGCAAAAACCAAACCAATCCAACGTAAATCATGATTTACGCTAACTTTGGTTTGGTATGGTTTTGACTGGTTTGGTGTTTTTTTTTTAATGCTGGGCCGTTGGTTTATATTAACGTTGGTTTTGCGCCCGTTTGGTTAGTTTTTTAACCTAATTTTCAATTTTATCATCACTGGCCGCTGTCCAACGGGCAATGACGACATTTCCCCGACAATGATGCGCTTGTATTATGAACTATCAACATTGTCGGAATTACATGGACATTAACGTTACTGGCCGGTCAAAAAACACCAAACCAGCAAAAACCAAACCAATCCAACGTAAATCATGATTTACGCTAACGTTGGTTTGGTATGGTTTTGACTGGTTTGGTGTTTTTTTTTTTAATGCTGGGCCGTTGGTTTATATTAACGTTGATTTTGCGCCCGTTTGGTTAGTTTTTTAACCTAACTTTCAATTTTATCATCACTGGCCGCTGTCCAACGGGCAATGACGACATTTCCCTGACAATGATGCGCTTGTATTATGAACTATCAACATTGCCGAAATTACATTGACGTTAACGTTACTGGCCGGTCATTATCGATAATGTCCAATTTGTCTGGGCATTGTCATCATAACGTCATTGGCCTAATTATCGTCTTTGCCCCTTACATATACAATAATTTGGATTAAAAACATCTCAAGAGAATGACTTGGCCTGTTCATAAATACATATTTTGTCTATGAAGAATAATTCCCCCAATTAGTGAACGGATGTAATGTTTGACAAAGCCATAGGAAACCATAAAGTTTAAACAAAGGCTGTGACAGTTTAAACAAGGTAAAATCAACAAGAAATCACACTAGCATAAAACCCACTAAATAGATTCATAGAATCGACATAAAATGGGAGAGAATAAGGGCATATTCACAGCCTCGCATAACAAGGATAGTACATAAGAATGCAATGCAGTGATTGGCTTGATGTGCCTTCATGTATCTTGTAAGCCAATCACGGTATCGCATTCTTATGTACTATGCGTGTTATGCGAGGCTGTGGATATGCCTTAACGTGCACAATGATTAGGTAAATACATAAAACAATGGACCGGTAATATATAATGTACACTCATAAAAAAGTTTCCTTTGAGATTTTGGACTTTCCGGGATTTTCTGGTATGTTGGAATAAAATATCCACCAGCGGCGGACTGGCCTAGGTCACTAGGCCGGATAATCTGCTCGGACCACACCGGGTTTACTACGGGACACTTGCTGGAAAATGCTTATTTATAATATTTTTATTAATAGTAAAAGTATATTAGTTTATTAGAAAGACTCGTTGATAATTTTCTGGAATAGCGCCCCCATTAAAAAGGAATTGACAGGGCTCGCAAGAAAAGGGCTATGATGCTATAAAAGCAAGGGCACGCATTACAGAAGAAATGCTTTTAGAGAAGATATAAATTATTTCTTTGCGGGTCCCTTTGGCCCTTTCACGGGCCAATCTTTTTAAACGTTTTCCGAGTCTACAGCTATATTGGGAACGTCATCTAATAGCAGAATTATAGTTGTTCTTCTATTTTGGTAAGCTGCTGACGTCACAAAAGTATGGGGATGAATGTTTGAATTTAATTTAATCTAGTAGTAATATTTATATTTCAGTGCACAAGAATCCAGCAACCCTGTTTTAAACGAAATACCAAAAAAATTCCAGCATAATTTCAGTAAACGAAAATATGTAATCGGAAAAATGGTAGAGCTCCTCGAGAACAAGAACAAGACAAGTCTTGGTTTGGACTTTCGTTATCATCATCATCATCATCATCATCATCATTATCATTAAGTCCAGCTATCTGCTAAATTATATATAAGAAGCTCGTGTGTTAGTATACTACGTTTGTAACTCTGTCTGATCACCTTAACTTTAACATTCTTAAGAAGTTTGTGTGAGTGTCCTCAATTTCAGTTTGAAGGGAAGGAATGTTATCTACAGTAGTCGGCGTAAACTCAGTTAAGGTTCATCAACGTTGAAAATAAACACAGAAACATAGGCTTACGAAATAATTTTGCCGAATTATGAGGGAAATTTTTATAAATCGAAACATTTGACCACTAATTTGTTACCCAGAACAATATTATACATATGTATATATATATATCTTTTAAGAATACGAAAGTTTTTAATTTTTATTTATCGATAACTTTTTTTCCCACCTTACTTAGTTAAATCGAATCATTAAAAAAATCAAAATAAAAAGAAATAAAAATGCAAATATTTAAAACCTCTCCTAAACGCTAGAGTCGACGCGGCGCCTTGCGAGTACTGGAAATTCGCCGACTGCTGGTTATCTATTGCCAAGAGCGGCAAGTTTAGTAAATGCGGCCCTGGACCTACCAATTGGTTATTTTATATTAGCTTGGTAAATTGTAGGAAGGGCAAAAAGTTAAGGAAATTGGATTAAAAAAAGAAATTAAATATATATTGATATTGTCGTAATTTAAATTGGAACGCGTCAAAGAATGAATTAGATTCCAGTTCGTTAACTAAGTCGGAATTAACAACTTTTTTACATTTCATTAGAAAATCTAACAGACTTTAAATACTTTGACAACTTTTTAAATTACAGAAAAATCGAAGGCAAGTTTTCTCATTAAAAAATAAAACAAGCGGTGAAGATTTATAATGCTTCGCACTCTATAGTATACTCCAGGAATGAAATTTCCCGGGAGAGTAAATCATATATTTTCAGAAATTTGTTTTTATAAATTTTTACTCAAAATAAACCATTTTTTAGTTAAGTAGTAAATAACAGTTAAAGTAAGAAAATAAATTAATTTATTTTTTAAAAGGTATGCGCATTCTTCCAGTAAAATGCATAGCACTTACACGTAGCTACGGGCCCGGTAACTCCTCGCAGTTACAAGTATTTTTTTTCCGGTGAAGTTTTAAGCTAAACTTAATTGTTAATTTTTAAGAGGAGCCCCCTATAATTTGGTACATTTGATTTAATTAAATGACGTTTATTCCATGTTTCCATATATTTTTATTTTTTAAAAAGTTTAGCATATATATAACTTTCTTGTTAGTGGGATTTTATTTTAATGGAGCTCTCTACAACTAGAATTATGAAACAAAAGACGTCTACCCTATCTCTATCTCATTTGTGCTACACTTTCCAGCCAACCAAATAAATACTGTATTTTTTTTCATACAACAAATACAGTATTTATTTGGTTGGCCGGAAAGTGTAGCGGCACGAACGAACATAGCTAATGTGAATCTGTAGAATAAGATAATTCTACTAAAATTTAGATGGCGCCACTAATTTCTTTAATAGAAATAATAAAGATACACTTTTCGCCCGGCCAAGTAAATATTGTATTTGTTCAACAAAGAACAAATACAGAATTTGTTTAGTTGGGTGGAAGTGGGAGTGTATGTATGTCTTCTATCCTTTTTGGGTAGAACTTTTGTCCCTGTCTAATCTAGCGGGAGAAATCGCCATTAAATCCTTTTATAAAAATATTTCTTCTCCTGGAAAAATGACGTTGATCGTCTTTTCCTTCAATTTTTTTGCCGACTTTTTTAAAAGATACCTAGCCTCGTATAACTTTTTTTGTTTTCAGGGGCTTTTTTCAAATTTCATATGTTTGATCTTCTTAATAAAAGTATTTTTTTCTGAAAATTTTAACTCGTTAGTGTTATTCTTTCTTGAGTTACGGCGCTGAAAAAAAAAATGACATACACTTTAAATTTATCCATCAATCTTACAGTAGTATTAACTGTAATAATTAAAACAAATTCATCATGTCAGAATGTGAATTTAAAATATTTTTTAAATAAACCTCAATATTACTCGGATTAGTAAAATCTCAGCTCTTTTCCTGTCGGTACAATAATTTTGCATTAAAATTCATGCATGTGGTCCAAAAACCCGGCACTTTTACAGACAGTCCCGAAAATTACCATAATTATAGCTTACATTCCACAAAAGATATCAGTTAAGTTACCAAAATAAAATTGACATTTTTACATATAATAGTGAATTTACAAAACTGATTTAAATTTAGCACATTCTTTGCTGGTAACATATGACTTACTTTACTCGCTGTGAAATTACTATATTTTCATTTACAGTGTACAGTCAGAACACGGGGTTTTAATAGTTGTTTAGAATTTATTCAGATTCAGATTCAGATTCCTTTATTACAAATATAAGAAATGTATGAGATAAGTCATAAAATTATTGTATATAATAGTATATTAAAGTTCTAGTTTCATAACATACGTTTTTAGCGCACGAGTACAAGTTTAGAAAACGAGCCGCTTTCGGCGAGTTTTCTGAAGTACTAGTGCTCTAAAAACCTGTTACGAAACGAGTGCTTTATACAATTTTTTCTATTTTGCTCTAAAATTAAAAAAACTTACATTTAAATTGATGACTGATTTAGGGATTTTTGTTTTGGGTTGGCATTACAGTTTACACTATCTTTAAAATTGTAAGAAAAATGATATTTTGATATATTTTACAATCATATCTTCTTTTTTCACTGCAATTAACCAGTCCACAATTTTAACACGGCAAAAAATAACCCAAACACAAAATTTTGTAAAAAATTAAACTTTAAATCGACATTGACATTTGCACACAAAACGTCAAGAGATAGGGTTTTGTATGTTGCCAACCCAACAGAAAAAAAAGTAGAGACCTCTTATGGGCCTATAAGAAAACGCAAAATGCGTGTGATTATGAGCTTATAAGAGTCGCAAAATAGAAAAATAAGTATAAAATTAGAAACAATATAAATAACAAACATTTACAAGACAGTAAAAGTTATAATTAAAATGAATGTACAGTCCCAGTAACTTCTCCTGAGCTTTTATCAAGAAGAAATTGTTTCAACCTTTGGTACAAACATTTTCGATTTTGTACAAAACTTCTTCGGGGTCCGAAGTAAACTTGAACACTCCTCTGCTGTGCAGCTGCGGGGAGTATAATAATTTTCCTTTAATTCGATGAAGCTAATCTAATTTTGCAGATATTTTCTTTTTCTTCGTTTTCGTGACCGCATTTAATTAGTCGAATGGGAATTATTTGCACCGGGTTTAATTAAATTTGCAGATTTTATCGAATTTATTTAATTTAAATACATTTTAATTAATATTTTAATCTAATAAGGTAATTTTTATGCTAAACAAAATGTGAGTTAAATTATAAATATTGTGGGTAGAACAAGAATATAGGTATAGCCGCCGCAATACGAACTGGCACCTGTGAGCTGAGGCAAGGGGAAGAGAAGAGGTAAAATATAGCATATAAAGTATAGGGGTATTTTGTATGAATCCATACCACCTTGGTGATTGCGGATTTTAATTAAACTTAAATTAATTTATCTCTATCCTATTACAAGAGGCTTTAAGCATAAAAAAGTTTTCAAAAAAAATTTCTGGTAAAGATATGATTTTTTTAAATTTTTGTAATTTTTCCATTTTAGGTCATTTAGAAAACCGTTTATTTCCGATATTTTGCTATAAGTTTGATAATTTTAATCCAAATTAATTAAAAAATTGCTACAAACACGTAAAATTAAATGAAAGTCTGAAATATTTTCTTCTTTCTTTTTCTTCTTCTTCAAATGTATTTTTTTACTATTTTTTTATAAGTATTTTTAACTTAATATTTCTAAAAGTGCAGCCCCTTAGATTTTTTTTCAAAATTTGGTCAAAAGTACTTAGGGAGCGTTCAAGTATTACGTAACGCGCTAGAGGGGGGGGGGGTGGGGGAGTCTCGAAAACGTTACGCCGCGTTACAGAGTGGGGGTGGGTGTCAGTAAAAATGTTACGTAACACTTAAAAAATTATAAACTTAAAAAATGTTTATTGGGTCACGTTTTTAACAATGATATAGGCTTAAAGAGACGGATTCCTTGCAAATTTTATTGCACACGGCGTGGTTAACAGTTAACTAAAACCTCTAAACAATAAAAATTAGAGATGTAAAACCATAGCCAATAACCGGTTTTCGGTTAACCGGTTTCGGAAATTACATCAGACCGGTTTTGGGTTAAAACACGGAAGCAATAACCGGTTAAAAACCTGTTTAAAGCATAAAGCAAAATTTCCTTTAATTTTTTTTTTACTTTTTGTAAAATGTTACGTAACAAATAGGGGTGGGGGGTGGGGGGTCTCGAAAATGTTACGCCGTGTTACATGGGGGGGTGGGGGTCAAAAATGGCCAGATTTTGCGTTACGTAATACTTGAACGCTCCCTTATAAGTGCTCTCTCCAGCGAATCAAAAATTATTCTGGGCAAGTTAGGTTTACTATATATTTTAGCTATTTTAAATTTTTACGACATTGATCACGGTGTGCGGGAACTGTTTTACAATAGAAAATGCCCACTTATTTTTTATAAATTTCTGATAGTTTAGGTAGAGTACTTCATTTTAGCAGCAAAACCAAAATAATTGCTCCTTGAGTTTAAAAAAAAGGCGTAAGTCCATAAAAGCACCAGATTTTATTCTTTTTACTGCTTTGTATTTGTACGGTATTTTTTCCATTTACAGAAAATTACGTTGTTTCATGGTATCATACATATTGCTATATTATGGAAAATTTTACGAATCGGTCTATAACAACAAATTTATTTTTTTTAACGCTTATAAATTAAATTTTTTGTGTTTTTCCGATTTATTTTAATTTTGTAATTATACCTTGATATACAGTATACTGTATACTTATAGGTATACCTATAAGGATCTATTAACTAGTAAGATGTTTATTCATAAATCAATTAAATTTAAGAATAGCATAATGCATATTTAAGATTTAGATTTCTTATCTAATACAGAAAAGTTATAGTAAAGTACTTCTAGGAAAAAAAACAGAATATGGTTTCATAATGTATTTATATAACAAATACCATTTAATTTCAAAACCTTAGTAGAATACGTCATAAAGTAAATACTGATAAAAATAATTCTCTTATCTGGTACAGCTTTACCAAAAATTTTAATATGCATGATACACACCATATTTTACAAACAAAATCGAGCAAAATATATTTTGTCTTTCGTATGCTACATATAGGATTAAAACTTGTTAATTATTATTCCATCAATCTATTTTCTCATCATCGTACAAAGTGATATTGGTAGACTAACAGTTTCGGGCTGCTGGCCCTCTTCAGTACCAAGAGTCAACTCTGCACGCTGATTAAGAAAATGTTTTTAGACTTTATTCGCAAAAGGAATATAATCATTAGATTGATGTAGACTTGTCCGCCATCTATTGCTAGATGTAGACAACTACTCATACCTCTCCTAGTGTGGAGACTTTGAATTGTAGCAAGTTGAAGACTTGTGTGTCTCATGCACATAGTACCACTAACGAGTGGTTAGACGTAGAATTAGTAAGGACAGAAATTTTTAATTTTAAACTAAATTATAAAAATATTAATTTATTATTCCATCAATCTATTTTTTAATCATCGTACAGAGTGATATTGGTAGACTGACAGTTTCGGGCTGCTGGCCCTCTTCAGTAGCAAGAGTACAAGTCTACATCAATCTAATGACTATATTCCTTTTGCGAATAAAGTCTAAAAACGTTTTCTTAATCAGCGTGCATAGTTGACTCTTGGTAGTGAAGAGGGCCAGCATCCCGAAACTGTCAGTCTACCAATATCACTCTGTATCGATTTTATTACAAGCGAAAACCATTTTTGGCATGTGTCATTTCGAACATTTTTTAGACGAGTTGGCATTTTTTTTATATTAAAATACATTTTTGCACGACCAAGACTAAAACCTAATTTTACGCTTTCATTTTCGGGACTAAACTTGCCATTTTTCTCCCTAGGGAATAAAAATCACGGCAACCTGGATAATATTAAAGTATTATACTTACTATGTGCTTTGCTGGTTCAAAAATTAGGTTTGGTGGTGTTTTGTAATAAATTAGCGATTCAAACCAATTTATTTGAAAGAAAACCTTTAAAAATAACAATTTATACATAACTTAAAATTTATCATCTTCGTCCAATTTTTTGACGTTTACATATTAAAAAACAATTGAAATCGCGATAGCCATGAAACTGACTTTTCGCAATTTACAGGCATCTTGATTAAATTACGAAAATAAAACAACCGATTTTAGACGCGTGGTTTTTAATTTTAATTTTATTTACCTACCTATATTATGTTTGGTCCTGCAAAAAATAGTGTATATACCTCAGGACTAAACTTGGCTGTTTTAGTCCCTTGCATTTCTATTTCCCTCGCTCGCTACGCTTGCTCAAAGTCCAAACACTAATGCAGCGGGACTAAAACACCCAGTTTAGTCCCTTGGTATATAAACAACTATTTATGTTATATAAAACATGGAATAACAATAAAATTATTAGATAAAAATACTTAAACAGAAATTCTATTTAATTGGTAAACATTTTTTAGATCCTCCGTACACATTAAATTGTAAATATGTTTTTGCCTCAAATATTTTTATTTAACTACAAATAGGTAGGTATATAATACAATTTTACCAGTAGTAGAGTTAATATTTACCCAAATAACTAGAGCAAATATTATTTACAAATATATTTAACAATTTATTTAAAATATTTTAATTTAAAAGCTAATATTTTTTATTAAATTGCATTTAATATTTTTATGTTTATATTTTTATGTATATATTTTTAAGCTGAGAAAATTACCAGCACTGAGAAACATTTTTTTAGATTTGATCTATTATATGTAATATTCCTAAACAGATTTATTTGAAGTACCCTTTTGGTATTTACTTCGATAAGGTAAGCCTTACTATACACATTGATACTCTGAGCTTCTACAGGGTGACCCATAAGTCACTTTACCATTTAAAAATTGAATAACTTATTTGTGTGTCAATTTATTTAATTTATTTCTTTTACAATATCGAGTACAGGAAATGGAAATTTTTTTGAACTATGTACGAAAAATCATGTCTTTTAAATTATGTCCATTTTCCGCTTTGCAAGCACGAGCCCTTTTCACGACATTTTCCATGAAGGCTCCTTGGATGTCTGGCTAAAGCTGTTGAATAGTCCTGGGCTTGTTGACATACACCCGATCTTTCAGGCAGCCCTAAAGAAAAAAGTCCGGTGCTGTCAAATCGGGCGATTGTAAAGGAAAATGAAAATCAGAATTTCGCAAAGTTATTCGCTCTTCGAAAATCTGCCTTAAAAGGTGCATTGTGGCTTTGGCGGTATTGCCAGTTGCCCCATTCTGCTGCCACTATGTCTCTAGCATGTCCTTCACTGTAGGGCGCACAAAATTTTCCAGCATTGCGCGATATCGGTCGCCATTCACCTTAACTGTATTGCAATTTTCCTAGTAGAAGTAAGGCCCGATTACCATTTGGAATGTTTAACTGCACCAAACCGTGACCTTGAGGGGGTGCAATTCACGTTGATGCATGAGCCGTCATGGAAAATGTCGCGAAAAGAGCCCGTGCTTGCAAAACGGAAAATGGACCTCATTTAAAAGACATGATTTTTCATACATAGTTCAAAATTGTAAAAGAAATAAATAAAAAAAATTGACAAACAAAAAAGTTATTCAATTTTTAAAGGGTAAAGCGACTTATGGGCCACCCTGTAGTTCTGTAGCTTAATAAGCTATTAGTCTTTATTTATTTTTTTCAAAATGAACATTTAAAAACTCTTTTTTATTCATATACCATTCCTTTTGTTTCTTTTTTTTTTCACAAAATGTAATACATAATTTTTTCTACTGCCTAATTAAGTGCTAGCTTACATATTATCTACCGGTGTCAAGGCTTGTTTACGTTGACAACCAATAAAATCAGTGCTCATTTATTATTGAACTTTGTTATTGACGACGGTCAATAATGAAAATTGAGAAAACTGTTAACTTTTTTCAACTTGCTTGTCAAACTGACAGCTATGTCAAAATAGTTTTTAAACTACATTTTTAACTAATATTTGGAGTTACTACCTTTAGGTAGTAGAAAAAATGGTATATACACCACGTATGCGAACTGTCTTAAGTGTTCTCGACTGACTTTTTGCCTCGACTCCGTCTCAGCAAAAAAACTTCAGTCTTGAAGACTAAAGACTTAGTTCGCATGCACCTAGTGCATAATATACTATTTTACCTTCATTTATGTTACAGATATAAAATATTCCTGCATCTAAATGATAATACTTTTATATCGGGGGAGTTTATCTTAATTGACAGCATATTACCCCTGTTATTGTCCAACAAATTGCTTCAATTCAGAACAATAACCAGTTTTACATTTAAATCGCTCCCAATCTTACTAATAACGTGACAATAGGGCTAATAGTTGTTAAACCAAAACACAACTAAACGGGGGCGTGAAATCCACCCCTTACAACCAGATAAAGATACAATCTGTCAGGCCCCCAGTTTGGTGTTTTGGTCACGGTGAATTCGACATATGGCACCAAATGAAATGATTATTGTCGGCTAAATCGAAATGCATTGCATAATCAAGATATTAGAATGACAAGTGAATAGATAGACAGACTGGAAAAATTAATAAAACCATAACATATATGTTATGGTTTTATTAATTTTTCCAGTAAGGATACTTATTTACCTAAAAGGTAAAGTATTGGAAAGAATCGCTTAAAATTTTCGAGGTCCTCACCTCAAAAAAAAAAGCTTTGTCCCTGATGAGGGGGGAGCCTCCCCCCCACCTATCTTGAAATTTAAAAATTGCATATTTCTTGGATTCAAAATACGAAACGAGTTTTGTTTGCTTTATAGCAGATTTTCGAATACGCCCTATAAGGCAAGCCTCGTCCTTTTCTCATATCGAGAAAAAAGTTGCATATTTTATGGATTCAAATAAAAAGTTGCATATTCACGAAAGCGTTGGACCTCTTTTTTTAGTCATTAACTTTTTTGTGTCTAAGAAAATAGCTGCATATTTTGTCATGGATTCAATCAAGAGTGCGAGAGTTGCATATCAAATTGCAAATCATATTCCAAAATAAAATTACAAAAAATTTACACAGATAAAGTTTGGGACAAAAAACTAATAAGGCCCCCCAGTTTCGCACATCCCTGTTTAAAATAAGTTAATGAAAATAACATACGAAAATGGGCCTTATTAAGTTTAGTTAACATTCAAAACTTTGTTGCTGTAGTTCAAAGCTTTCTTGAGTTATTAAATAAAAACCGATTTTTTTAGCCACCCTAAAGGGGCTCAGCTCCTTTACGAACGTATTTTTAGACATATGTTTATAGAAACTTTAAAATTAATGCCATCATTTACGCCCTTGGGTCTGCGCGGGTATAAATGTTGCATAGACCGGACTTGAGCGGGTAAATTTCATCCGCTCAAATACTAAATCGTAACAAAACACCCTGGTAGGAAATTCCACAGGAATTTTATGTTTTGCTTATAAATTTTGTGTACATAAAAGTTATAAATTATCTCTGACATTTTTTGAGGAAACAATATTTGAAGTTTGAAAAAATATATAGTGAAATCATGTTTACCAAAATAAGTCGTAATAGCGTTATCTCGGCTCGATACATGTAGATATGAGAAAAGGATGAGGCTTGCCTTATAGGGCGTATTCGGAAATCTGCTATAAAGCAAACAAAACTCGTTTCGATATTTTGAAATTTATACAGAGTGATTAGGAACTGCCATGCCAAAATTTAAGTTTCTTCTTTAAAGTTTCTATAAAGGTTGGTCCGGAAAAGAGCCCTAATGAAGATGACATATTGAATGGGGAACAAAAAAAAGCATCAATAAAATTTTATTGCTGGAGGGTGATTCTTTATTCAAAACCAAGCAAAAAAGTATTCTTAACCAAAACACCTAAATTTAATATTAAAGGAGTAATAGCCTTTTAAAAAGTAACGTTTTTGGTGGTACAAAATGTTACTTCCTCTTAATTGCATTTTTTTTGAAAACGGTTGCTCCTACAGTGTTACACTATATGACAATTTTTATGTATTTTTACTCAAGGAATCTATATTTTTTACAAAAAATCCAAAAAACATACACATAAAAAAGTTTGGGGCAAAAATGTGTTATGCCTCACATATTTTGTCCATCTAGGCAAGCCTCTGGATAAAGTTAAAAACATAAATTAACATAAACCTATTGCCTTTATTAATACTATGCATACATGCAAAAGCTCGTCGCTCTAGCTTAAAGGGTACAAGAGTTATTAATTAAAAACCTTATTTTTATTACAATTTTAGAACCGTAGCTCCTTAGGGCTCATTTCCGGACCAACCTTTACAGGAACTTTTTTTGATATTTTTGGATGTAGAATCACCTCTTAAATTTTGGCATGCCAGTTATTGATCATCCTGTATATGGGGCCTGTCGCGTCAGATCGATTCAGATTCTGTCTTTACGTCGAAGATTTTGATCAACTTGGCACAGTTGTACAACTATACAACCTATGTACCTACTGTAGCGGGATATTTCTTAAATTGGACCATCCGTTAGCCACATATAGGTTAAATTGGCTACATCCAAAAAATAACGTTGTTCTGTTATGTTTTACTTTAACAACTTATAATTTTTCGCATCGGATTTTAGCAAGTCGTGACGTCAAAATACATAGCCGGGTACAATAAGTTAACAAATTAATATTAATTTTATAAAAATGTATATGTTGCCAAACTACTACATTACCAAAAAAAATTATTATGAAAATCCCGTAACGTTTTATTTAAGTAAAAGAATATTAAAAAAAATAACAACTCTGAAAATTACGATTTAGTTGGGCTCTTTAATAATTCAAACTTAATTTTATAGTATTGTGACATTATAGCCGGTGGCTTGTACCAAGTAAAAACGAAAACTGTCTAGCTAATCATTTTTGATTCGCAATAAAAAGGTCACGTGACGTTTATAACTTCTGATTAAAATTAATTTTGTATTTTTTACTTACTTTAAATATTAAATTGTCCTTGCTCCTCATCTACTTTATGGGTTTTTGTATTCACATGTCTTAAAATATTAGTTTTTCTTTCCCAGGTTAAGTCTTTTTTACAAAATGTGCAGTGTAAAATATTGCCGTCGAACTCTAGTTCTGGATAATCTTCAATCCACCATTTAACCGTAGTAAGTAATGGTTTTACGAACATTTTATTAAGGGATTTAACTAATGAAATGAACGGTGGCAGATGAATATTAGATTGGGATAAAACACAAAAATATTTCGTTGGTAATTTGTTTTTTCTACAAACACTATATGTTTTAGTTGTGTAATTTTCTATTTTATTTATATTTTATTTATAATATAAAAAACAAAAGTTTTGAGTAAAAATAATAATTTCGAAGACATTTTTCATTAGTTATAAACGTCACGTGAGCTGTTATTGCGAATAGAAAAGGATTGGCCAGGCAGATTTTTTTTTTACTTGATAAAAGTAATACCCAGCCACCATGTTACAATACTATTAAATAAAATTTGGATTATTTAAAAGTTCAACTAAAATCCGATCTCTAATAATTAATAACAAATGTTGCCTGGGGTTCCAAAGAGGCAAAAACGTTTAGTACGACAACGAATTCTCAGTGTATAGTCCAGTTTTATGAAATGTTATCCTGAACCTATAAAAATAGTGCTATGGGTACTGTTTTATTAATTATAATAATAATCATATTATGTGGGTACATAATATTTAAATATATTATTTTTAAGTATCCAGTATTTCAAGAGAAACAAAAAAAAATGCTTAAATATTGAGTAGGGGAAGGGGGGCTAGTCTTAACACTTTTTGGAAAAAATATCGTACTGTCTAGAAAAATTAATTTTTGTACTTTTATTTTTTTAGAATATAAAGTTTTTAACCTTTAGCTACTATTTTGTGAAAAAAAATAAATTTTTAACTTTTACAGATTTTATGTAAAATTAATTTAAACAAAACATGTCAAAAGTTAACACTTGCCCCAATTTTGGGGCAAGAATTAACAGCCTTGGGGTAAGTTTTAAGTTAAAAACTTTTAACCTATGTAGCGATAAACCCTATTAATTAACACTTAAATAGGGAGTTAAAATATTAATTAATTGAAAAATATTATTATATATTTTTTTTAATTTCGTTACATATTGAAAATTAAAAATTTACTTAATATTTTCATGTGAAAAAAAATTAAATTAAAAGAAAACTCTAAATGATATAATAACATTTATTAAAAATAACAGAAAAAAAGTTTAACGTTTTTAAATTAAAAAAAAAAATAAAAACGATAAAGTATGTTAATATTAAAAAAAAAACATTAAAAACTGAATAATATTCTTAAAAAAAATAAATAATTACCTTATATTAAGGCAAAAATAAATAAATTTCTATTACAATAAAGAAAAGTTGATGAAATGCTTTTTGTTGTATAACTCGTCGTATAACTTGCATGCAAGAAAATATTTGTTAATATTTGCCCCATGAAATTGTTAATAAATACCCCTTAGCAAATTTTTGTCAAAAATATGTTTTACAGAGAAACCAGGAAACTTATTCAAAAAATAACTATAAAGGAATAAAGCCAATTAAATTATCCATATATTGATATAAATGTTATATTTCTTAATCTAACACTAAATTTTTATTCAAAAAATTTTAAGATCAAATTTTTACGATAACATGACAAAAAAGTGACATCAACTGTACAGACCACATACGAAGTTCTGGCACCAAGTTAGGTATTTTGTCACTTAGGGTACTATTAAACGAAAGTACCATGTAAATATCAAGTGTCTGGTACAGTTTTTCTAAAAATTGACTGTTAATACTTGCCCCAGTTAACACTAGCCCCCCTTCCCCTACTAATCTTTTTAAAATTAATAGACATTTACGTAAGATGATATACGGTGAAAATACTTCTGCTAATGGATATGGGCTTTTAAAGATGACAAACGAAAATAAAATATTGTACCTAAAGGTATAGATCCTTTACATTAGGTAGGCATATTATATTACATACAACTAGTTAAGGCCTATCCAGAAGCTTGCATAAGAACATAAAACATAAGAATGCGATTAAGTGATTGGTTTACAAGATACATGGCGGCACAACAAGCCAATCACGGCATCGTTATGTTATGTACTATGCTGTTATGCGATCCTGTGGATATGCACTTAACTGGTTAACTTTTCTGATATAAATATCGGGCTGCAGAGGCCCCCAAGGAAGTTATGAGCTTATAAGCTTACTTAAGTAATATTTTGTGCAACCAAAAATGTTACTTTTTAAAAGGCTATTACTCCTTTGATATTAAATTTAGGTGTTTTGGCCAAGAATATTTTTGTTGCTTAGTTTTAAATTTAGAATTTCTCTGCAGCATTAAAATTTTATTGGTGCTTTTTTTCCCTCATTTACCATGTAGATCTTCGAAGGTTCGTAGCTCACTTAGGGGTTATTTTTGGGCATCTGTTGGTTTTTCATGTTTTGTGATGTAGAATCATCCCCTTTATTTTTCACCAAAAGACTGAAAACACTGTGTATAAACGAAAACATGTAGTTTTTTGTTGTTGTGTAGTGTAGAATATAAACTGTGACCAAAGGAATTAAAAAGTTAAAGGTACTGTACCATTACCCAGCAAACACACCAGCAATGGGCCGGCAACAGCATAATGCCGTAAGCCGATAAAGAGTCATCGGTCCGTTGACGATATGCCATTACCGGCCCGGTAATGGAAGTGTCGCACAAGCCGATAACTGGCCGGTAATGGCAAGCCGATAACGGGCCGGTAATGGCAAGCCGATAACGGGCCGGTAATGGCTAGCCGGCTTTTTTTTTTCGAAAAATTTTGTTTTTTCATTTTTTTTTTGTTTTTCACGAAAAGATCTTAAGATCTTTTATTAAGTATTAAAAAAAAATGGTTCGATGTTTTTTTTTATTTTTTGAAAAAACCTTTGTAATGAACTATAGGGAAAAGTATTATTTTGTTGGAGGTTGGATCAGTATTTTACCATGGCATAAAAAAGAACGATAATATCGATCGTTTTAGAATATTATTCTGAAGAAGTTTTTATATTTTAGTACCTACGGAACCTTAACGAGCTTCTTTCCCGCCCTGGGATCTTAAATGCGACTTAAATGCAAGTGAATTAATTGTTAATTTAGTATTTAATAAAAAAAATGTAATTACTTACTTTTTATCTTCAAAAATCATTATTAAGAATTGTAAATAAACACATGCCACAGAAAATTTTCATTAATGAACTTTATCACTGACGCAGCAAAATCACAACACAAGAGGCCAGTTTGAGTTGAAGCTCTCGGAGCATAATTCTATCTCTTTCTAACTACTTGTTTTAAAAGAGATAGAACTATGCTCCGAGCGCTCCAAGCTTCAACTCAAACGGCCCTAAGAACACAACCCGCGCAAAACCTGCGCATGCGTCTTGACTTCTTCTCCTTCTACGCAAGATCATATTTTAAATTGGCGTTGTATCGTCGGCCACAGATCGGTCCTTTACAGGCTAGCCGATAATCGGCAAGCCATGGTACGGTGGTTTGCTGGGTAAAAAAAACTGTGTAGTAGTAGAGTTTATGAATGAATTTAAAGAAAATATTTATATAACAACATTTAGATTTACTCAATTTTATAAATAAATACTAAAAAATAAATATGTATCTTTTTAATAAATAATGAAATGCTGAACAAAAAAGGTGTAATAAGGTACACAGAAATATCGTCGGCTTACAAGTAAAAGGCACTAAGTCACTTTTTTGCAAAAATGGGATTTTAATAGCACTGTAGTTAATTTTTGATGATCTATGTATAGGTAAACTGAACTAACTTCTACGTGGACTGCCAAGGGAGTTACCCACTATACAAAACGCACCAATTTGATTTTGATTAAAATTTTATCTGGTAATAGGCACTAAGTCACTTAGTGCACTTAGTGCGTTTTACTTGTAGATTATTTCAAATGTTTCTGCACTAAGCGACTTTCTAAAAAGAGTTAATTTATAAACATATGATTGCTTGAATCATTTATATGATACAATATCCCGTTATTTATTGTACTGACAAACGCATTCAAATTTTAACTGATAGATTATTTTAATTTTGCTCTTAAATCCTTGGTTACTACATAAATAACAAGAATATAAGAAAAAAACTAAAGTTTGCGGCAAGTTCGGAAAACAGCCCTTAGAATTGCACCGTGAAGTGTTTTATTATTAATAATGATTCATTATAATTATTTAGGAGATGCTTCTTTGCCGGCACAGCCGATGGCCTCTCAAAACTGTCTTAGTTCTGGCATAGTAAACAGTTTCATATAATCAATACTAATTAATTTTATTAATTTTGGAAACGTTCTTTAAACAATCAAAAAGTCCAAACCCTTCTTTTAAAAATCTAGTTTTTTAAAATGTATGTAAACATCTTGTTTTCTACTTTATAGTTATACATTACGTTTAATTAATAGAAGGGTTTTAATTTTAAATAGTTGTTTTTTTATATTATTTTATTGACTTAGTGCTCTTTACTTGTAAGCCGACGTCGTGGGCCCACAATTAAAAGGCAATAAGTCCATGTCTTTTTTCAAATTTAGTTAAATTAAACTACTTCAATTTTTCTTTATTTAACTGCAAATGGGACATCATTATGTCCAAACATGTCATTGCAATTTGCGGTAGTTTTTTTCCAAAAACAATTATTACAAAAATTAAAAAACAACAATGAAAGTTAAATTTGTCAATATCTCAAAACCATGTTTTTGGACTTAGTGCTCTTTACTTGTAAGCCGACGATATAGTAAATTGTTCTAATGTTTATTAATACAATATTTAATCTCTTTAACAATATACCTAGGACTGAATTAGTGGCGAATAAACAGTATTGTTTGTAACGTCAAATATTAGCCTACTATTCATTCTGTTTTAGTTAATGTGATAACTATTTGAATCGGGTAATAAATTATTATTTTAGCTGAAATTGCCTATTTGTTGTCCTAGGTTGGGGATTATTAATTAAAATCTAAAAATGTATCTCGAAAACTAAGCACAGGGAAGACCGGGGTTAATTGTCGCACTTTTCATTTAAAGTCAGTTTTTCCTTTGTTTTTGTTTTGTTTATAAATCGTTCATATGGTGATTTTAGCTTCATGTTTCACTAATATTAGAAATACACTGCCCAGTAAAAGAGCTTTACCATTTTTCACCTTCGCGCGTGAAATGGATTTTTTTAATATCAGATTCACTTTCAGGACCTTAAAAACCCCAATATACTAATTTTCACGAAAACTACCCTCCTCCCCTCAGGGGGTGGATTTACAATACATTTATTTTAAGATTTAGTTTTAGTAACCTCAAAAACCCCAATATATCAATTTTCAAGAAAACTATCACCCGCCCCTTAGTGGGTGGAGTTAGAATTTTTTTATTATCAAATTCACTTTTAGCAACTTCAAAAACCCCAATATGCTAATTTTTACGAAAACTACCCCCGACCCTCAGGGGGTGGAGTTAGAGTTTTTTTTATTATCAGATTCACTTTTAGCAACCTCAAAAATCCCAATATACAAATTTTCACAAAAACTACCCCATTTGCTCCCCTTGCCGCGTCCCAATGTTCACCAAAAACAATCCGGAGCGAGAACTTTCTGTACCTGTATGCCAAATTTCAAGTGTCTACCTTAAAGCGTTCTTAAGTTATCGTGTTGACAAGATTTCCCGGACAGACCGACCGATCAACAATTTTTTTTTGCTCGAAATTGATTTATATCGACATTAAACGTCATAAAACGCCAAAATACGCAAAAAAAAATAGAAAATTTTTGCATGAATTTAAAATTTGAAATTTTATTTTTTACTTTTTAGAGACAGAAATCGGTTCATTTTTTTGCGAAAAGTTTTTATTTTTTACTTTTTAGAGACACAGAACTTGTAGATTTTTAACGTCATCTAAGGTAAATTATAGTTGTCCTTCAATCTCGGTAAGCTGCTGACTTCACAATGTTATGAAGTCATTGTCTTAAAGATAAATTTCTAAAAAATAAAAGTAATATTTTTATATCAGTGCTCAAGAGTCCAACCAACCTTATTTTAAACGAAATACTAAAGAAAATCTTTGTTAAACTTTAAACCTTAAGTAATAATCAAATAACGACTTATAGTAAAAATTTGGTTAGTATTTGAACCAAATTAAGCCGTTTTTAAGTGAAATTGCGTCAAAATGATTAGATTTATCTTAATTATCCGGCTTACCTGGTATTATCCGAGCGTCAAATTAAAACGGGACCACCTCATGAATGCCCTCTTTAAATTGCAAAAGGTTTCATCTAATTCCGTTCATTCGTTCCAAAGTTATGCGGGAACAAACATTAAAAAACAAAGTCACTTTTTAACCCAGTTTTGAGCAAGGAATGGACAGCAGTCCAATACGTTAGGCAACATAAATTTAGGTCTTCAATACCAACCCAAAAAGAAAATTCTCTAATAATTTAATATTTGGATTTTATTTATTCTTTATTCTTTATCACAGTGCAACAAAAAATGTGCATTATATGCAAAATTATTAAAGAATACATAAAACAGCTTATTAAACACAAAAACAAGTACAAAATCTTTACACACAACGCACTATGGGACGAACCGGGCCGTAAGCCGGACATTATACTTTTCTTGAAAACGATAACTGGGATTTTGATAAAATTTGGTATGCAGCCATTTTTAGGTACGACAAAGCATTTTAACTAGGATTCGTTTTTGGGAAAAAATCTGGTAATCTGGAAAATCTGGAAAACTTAAAAAAATTTAAATTTATTTTTTTTTTATATGGTTAATTAGTGTACAAAAAAGATATTTAGCTATGTATTTAATACGGTTTGGAAAAAATCTGCAAAATGTGTGTAACTTGTAAAATTATAATTTTAACTAATAAATTGGGCTTTTTCAAGAAAAAGTAAAACATTTAGCCAAGTATTGAGTATGAAAAAATTGTCGAAAAATTTCGAAAAAAAAAATTAAAAAAAAATTATTTTTTCAAAAAAATATTTTTTCGAAAAAAAAAATTCAAAAAAATCGGGGGGATTATTAAAAAAAAACAATAGGGATTATCCCCTGATAGAACTTCATTTTTCCTGAAAATTTTGAGTCGATCGGATTATTCGTTCTTGAGTTATCTTGTCCACAAAAAAGTGACATGGCACGGACAGACGGGCGGATGAACAGACGCTTACGGGCTGTGAATAGTATAATAACGTAATTTCCCAATAAATTTATCCACCACAAAGAATATCTGTAAAAGTCTATGTAAAAAGTAATTTTTTTTTAGTTGTTTTTTAACACAAAAATTTAAATTAAAGGGGTTCTGGGGTCTTCTGGGGTCTGATCTCTACATCATTTTTTTCCTTACTTAGTCCACTATATTGTAGTAATAACAAATGTGCGGGACTTTGCGGGACTTTAACGAAAAACATTTAAATGTCGGAAAATTAAAAAAAAAATCGATAAAACAAAAAATAGGAGATGTACATAATATTTTATTTTTTTATATAATACACTTTAATGTTGTTATTATTACGCAAATAATAGGAAAAGATTATATTGTATGATAAGAAAAAAAAAAGACTACAAATTTTCGTAGGCATAATTTAGACATCTATATAAGCACTAATTTTTCTGGCTAACCTTAATTATACATGAAAATTTTGCCTGCACTCAATGTATAATATGATTAAATATAATAAAACCAAATTTAAACCCCTATTTTTCAATTTTTGTTTTTTACCCGATGTCCAACCTATGACCCGGTTCGTTCCATAGTGCAACGGGGTATTTATTATCAATGACTGTCAAATTAAGGAGTAGGTCATAAGTTCCCTAGGAAACTTTAGACCTACTGTACTCATAGCTGAGTAAAAATAAAAAAAAAATAGTTTTTTACTTAAAAAAAAAAAACAAATATCTTACCTTTATGTAATTTAAAATATAATCTAAAATGTTATTTTTACCTAAAATATGCATAATTTTATGTTAAAACAATAACAATTATACTTATATCTCTTTATGTAGAGCTCCTCTCTTTATCTAATCTAAATAGACGGCGAAAAAGAAAATTTTATACCATGAATATATATTTAAATCATGCGACAACTAGCCCCAAACAAAATGCAACAACTAGACACCATCAATAAATAGTATACACTTATTATAACTATTATTATACATACAATTTTTTTATCTTAATGTTTTAAATCACTCACAATGAGAAAAAATATTTATCACATCTCGGTTTGGTGCAGTAAACCATTTAACTTTTTCAGCACTGCGACTTACCTCGGTCTCCCCTACACAGTATTTGACTGATTATTGATATATCGTTTAATTACTATAATATTTGTTTAAGAGTATACCTATAGGTACCTGTACGATAAAAGTAATACAAAATCAATAGTTATTTGTTTAATGTAAATTAAAAGAAAAAACTAATTATCTATCATTACGTATATTTATTATAATTTTCGATTTGTTGCATGACATAGCTAAAACAACTGGTTAATAGCAAAAAAAAATAAGCAGAAACGGGATACCCTTTCTAGACGGTTCGCAACATCTATAAATAGCGATGTCACCACCCCATTTTGCACGCCCCTGGATAAAATTACCAAATAAAAATTAGATAATAGCCTTTATTAAGGTGTGCAAAAAATCTTTACTGTGGTTTGAACCTTTTCATAGGTTTCCAGATATATTTAATAAAAATTACTTTTCGGATGTAACTTTTTTCGTGTCTGGCGTGATGTTTGGTCCTTCGGATTGGTCTGGCAGCTTACAGAAGGTCTTAAAATAGTCACCCAAATAATATACAAATTATAAAAATAAGTATAATTATATAATTATATAAAAATTTCAGGCGCAGTAACTCATAACGTAGGTTGCCTACTTTTTTCCCAACGAACTAATAACTTTTCTCTCTAAAATAGGCATTTCACTTGTAAAAACTGAAAAAAACGTAGCCAACATATACATTTGTCTGTCTTACTCGCACAGGTTTGTTCTAACAGAGACAACAATAACAGTTTCTGGTAATTGTTATTGTTCAGGCCTGAATATACCTACTATTTGTTTACAAACAAACCGAGATGTTGGTGATACTTTATATTAACGGTATGCGTATTCTAGAGAGAAGAGTTGTTAGTTCGTTGTTTTTTCCCGATCTTTAGAGCGTCTGGCGGAAGTAACGGCCCACGGAGGATGTCTGGGAATAATGAATTTTGTTCATAGCATTGTGTAAAACATATATGAAAACCAGCCACAGTAAAATGACGTAAGTCGGGGGGCTTTGGGATTTTACTCTAATACAAATATACACAGTAATTGCATTCTAAATCTGAAAATAAAAAAAGGTATGTATCAAAAGCATTAAAGAATAGATACTCTTCTGCTCACTCAGAAATGTTTTTGTTTTGCTTTAAACCTTAAAAGCATAGACCTAACTTATCCAAATCTATTAGGTAGGGGCCCTAAGTTGACGAACATACGCTTTTAGGGTTTGTATAAAATAGGATTTTCATTTAAATCATTTTTTTTATTTCGAAGGTGGTAATTTAATTAATGGTTTATCTAATTTATACACTTTTTTGTTTTAATTATTTATTTATTTTAAAAAAGTTATAATTTAAAAAATGTAAAATTGGTCATATTACCACCAGGAGAGGGTTAGTTAACGAAGAATAAAAAATCTAAAAAAAAACCTTTATTAAAAAATAAAAAATAAATAAATAAGAATAAAAAAATAGCTTAAAACTTGTTAGGATAATGAAGGGTATTATAATTTTTAGAAAAATCACTATTAAAAATCTTTAATTTGGCTTCTTTTGAACTCATTTCATTGCAGTAAGCACCGGCCCATAATTTGCATTAAAACCATACCTCATTTACATTTTACATTTAAAATTTTTGTTTAACCTCGTACTATTCTACTTAATTAAGCATCCCCTAAGTCCAGGACTTGTGTGGAGGTAGTAGAGGGAAGCACCGGCTTTAATTGACTTTCGAACCAATTTATAGGGAGTGTCCGCTTCACTTACGCCTTGGCCAAATTTCAATTATTAATTAACTGAAAAAGGCAATTCGGCGCCGGTGAGAATCGAACTCACGCTATT
Source organism: Brachypterus glaber (assembly GCA_958510825.1). Lineage (NCBI taxonomy): Eukaryota > Metazoa > Arthropoda > Insecta > Coleoptera > Kateretidae > Brachypterus > Brachypterus glaber. The sequence goes on along the minus strand of OY294044.1, from coordinate 13,003,251 downwards.
TGGATAGTAAACTCGTCAAGATTTTTAACAATATCGCCGCATATTAGACAGTTCTTTTCATTCGAAAGGTCTACATCGATATTTACATCTCACCCGCATTGAACATTGATATTATTTAAATAATAATAATTATTGTTAAAAAATCTTAATTTGAAACTTAATTTTACTTTAAGGTACCTAAAATTTAATAATTTTAACAATGTATATATAAATTTTCGGCCAATACTCAGCCATAAAATCTTATTCACTAAAGTTGGTACACTTGAAATGACACCGAATCACTCATTTAAACTTCGTTTTGGAAGGAATAACACTAGCGCCCTTATTTGGCGCTCTAGTCAGGTAGTTACCACACTGCAACTGTTGCTCCATCTGTTGACGTTCGATTGTTATAAACTATTCGCCATATTACCAACGAACTAATAACTCTTCTCTCTAGAATAGGTATTTCATTTGTAAAAACTGAAAAAAACGTAGCCAACATATACATTTGTCTGTCTTACTCGCACAGCTTTGTTCTAACAGAGACAACAATAACAGTTACTGGTAATTGTTATTGTTCAGGCCTGAATATACCTACTATTTGTTTACAAACAAACCAAGATGTTAGCGATACTTTATATTAACGGTATGCGTATTCTAGAGAGAAGAGTTGTTAGTTCGTTGTATATTACCCAATTCGTTATCTTAGGGCCCCTTCCCCTACCTTATAAGAATAAAACAAGCACGCAGAAAAAACAAGTCTCCGAAAACACCTGAGCCGACCTGAGCTATGGGTATACCGGTAGATGTTTGTATTTTTTTAGAGTCGGTATGTTAACTAAAAAAGGCTTTTTAAGTACTAGAGAATTACAAGTGGGCCAGTCAAAACATCTTGTGCTTTGCCTTGTTCTTGTAAATATTATTTTAGGATTAATTTACACTTTGTTTCAATCGCAAGGAGGATAGATTATTTGCTGTGGTCTTCAATATTTAAACTCATGGTCAATAATACCGAGGAAAGTGGGTATATTGAAGTGGAAGGTTAAAAATAATTATTTTTAATTTATAAAAATGAATGCTTAATAATATTAATAACAGAAAATTAATGCTCGATAAACATGTTATGGCTGGAGACAGCCTTATCAGCAGAGTACTTTAAAAAATCTTTATAGATTTTTTTTTAAACTTTAGCTGTAGTATATAATATTGTGTATAATTTACTTTGATCCATTTTTCCTCAATAAATAGGTACATAAAAATGTAAAACAAAAAATAAATTAACAACAAGGTTCGCGCACAAACTATACAGGACATTTTTGGAGATTTTCAGACTTCCCATGTAAGATAATTTACATATCCATCCAAAAAATCTTACGTAATTTGTGCACGATCCCTTAAGTGTACTAAACGCAGGGGGAGATACCCATGGGTACCCATGCATGAATGGAACATTTTTTTTAATGCTTGTAGATTTGGTAAAAAAATATTTTATAATAATCTAAATTTTTTTGAAGCTTCTCCGGGGCCCGGGTTCAAAGGGGCCCGGCGTCGATAGTTTATTTTGCTTTATAATGAATAGTTTATACTTTATTTTTACTCCCCAAGAACGATAAGGACAAAAAGCGAAGCAAATATGCAGGTTCTTTTCCAAGTGGACCATACAGCTTCAAATTCGTAAAAATTTTAGTTTGGACTAGAGTTTTCTTTAATTTAAACTTTAAATAGTAACACTTTTAAAATCAAAATAGACTATAAAATTTCTAAAAAAAATCGCATGCGGCGCTAACTAAACGATAAGGGCACAAAGCGAAGCAAAAAAACTTGAGTTTTACTACATTGAATTAAAAAGGCCTCAGTGGAGTACGACGCAGCGCGTTCGCTTTGTAACACCGAGGTCGCGGGTCGAATCCCGTCTGTGACATGAATGTGTAGTGGTGTCTTTAAAATTGCAAATATTTACTTCTTTTAAAACTTCATATAAATAGGCTATAACCGATACGGTTGAATGCCGGGGTGTATGTACCGAAGGGTAGGTACAACCCTTAAAAAAAAATAAATAAATAAATAGTTTAATTTGAATGAAATAAAAAAATATATTAAAATTAACTATGCGCAGTGCATATTTACCAAAATTTTAAAATAAAACTGGTTATTCTTAAAAGTTATTGCATATTTTTTACATATTTTATATTGTGATTTTGTCCTATTTAAAGTCATAAACTTTACAGTGCATTATTAAACAATATTATGAAATATTATTACCAATTCTTTAAACATAAAAGAATATTTAAAAGATATGCCGACACTGATAATTAGGTATTTTATTACCTATTAATTTACCATTATGGTCGTTGTTCAAATAAAAAATAACCCAGCATTGCAAACAATAAATTTATTATGTATAATTATCTGTAAGTTACCTGGGTAGATAAGACTTTAAAATGTTCTAAAAATTGTGGGATGAAATTCCTAATGACGCAAGACTTGCGTAAATTAATGAAAATATGTATTGTATAGAAATAATATTTACTGGAACTTTTTTAATTAATGTATGTACCTATGTATAATTAATATCATATCTATTGTTAGATATACCTTATCATAAACAAGATAAAGACCGACAATTTAATCTTAGGTTTGTAGAAGTAAATAATATTTAATTTTAAGATTTGGTCCAATCGTCTGGATTATCAACGAGAAATAATACTAATAAGCGAAGTATCCAATGTAGTGAGTAGGAGGAGGAGGAGGAGGAGGAGGAGGAGGAGGAGGAGGAGGAGGAGGAGGAGGAGGAGGAGGAGGAGGATTGATTAATAACTATATTATTATTATTATTAATTATAATTAATAATCATTTTTGTCATTTTACTTTCCGAGATATAGCAATTAAAAGATATTACCATCCGACTGAAAAGTGTGTCCATTTCAGAATTTTTTTTAGTTTTAGTTCGCGTGACAATACAAATTGTATAAACCCCGGGCACATGTATCAAAGTGTATTAATATCCAACAGCTAGAAATTAACAGAATAAATCCTAATCCAGCTTAAATTTATTGCTCATATAATTTATGTCACCATCACAATTTGGACAATGGATATGACAGAGTATTTTAAAAACACCGTATCTTCACAAAATGCAAAAGTTGGGTGATATATATCACACAATGAGTACTTTTACCTCAAGAAGTAACTTCAGATCAATGTTTATGAAGGTGTCATCTTTTTGTTTGTTTATTTACTAACAGAAACGCGATACAGCTTTGTGGTGTAAAATTTAGATGTCGCTAATCGACTTTCAAGCTACCTAGTAGCGATGTTGCGTAGTTTCCACCTTATCATGATTTCAAATCATTATACTTAAATTAAAAATGTAAAAAACTTTATTGTGTATACTATAATGATGTTTAATAATATAGTATATTTAAATCTATTAAAATTAAACTACTAGTTCATATAAAACTCATACAGAACTAATGTTTCTTAAAATTTACAATAAAAAGTCCAAAGTATATGTTTCCAATCGGCACACTGTACCCCTGTCAGTCATTTTACGACATTAGACTGTGAGTTTACACATTCTTTCTCTCTCTTTACGCGTACTAAGTGTAAACAATAGTCACTCCCCACCAGCCCCTCACCGTAGTTGGTTCACGCTTCAAACAAAGCATACGGTAGATTTCATCATGTTCCTTCTTGAGGTAAAAGTTCTTTGGTACAAGACCACCTTAACTTTTTTCCTTCACATATAGGATCAAGATATAGAAACTGTGGCTTTATTTTACACAATAATATTAATAACTACAAAAATAATAGTAATTTTCTTTTTATGTTTATTTAAGTTTAGAACTTATGATAGATACACACACATCTATTTTTTGTTAAAATGCTTATTTATAGTTATACCAAGGGACTAAACTGGCTGTTTTAGTCCCGCTGCATGAGTGAAACAGGAATGCAAGGGACTAAAACAGCCACGTTTCGTCCTAAGGTATAGGTACATTATACATGGGGTAGGGGAAGATAGCCAAATCGTACCAGTCCGCAAATCGTACTTTTTTTATTCCTCTAACTTCGAAAAGATTTTTGAGACAACTTATGACTTTCAGTAGTAGCTAGCTTGGAGATAAACCCTCATACACAATTTGGTCGTTGTAAATTTACCTTAAGGTATAGATAAGGTCGGTCAAAAAAAAAAGGCTTAAACTGATGTATGTATCTAAAAGTTTTTCTAAGAATATTTCTCTTCAGTGAGTACACTTACCAAATTGTTTTATGTGTAATTACATTAATTAATATCAGTAGAATTAGCATATAAACAAAACATATACAAATTTTTTAGTTTGTACATTATATTTTTTATTTTTATGCAAAATATGGAAGTTGTATAAATCGTACCGGTATTAATTTTTGTAAATCGTCCAGGGTTCAATTCCCGTAGGATACCTATGATTAAAGTTGTGTTTTTCTTTTTTTCGATAACATTAATTACATTAACATTGATTAACATTGATAAAAAATCATAGAAATTTGTAATTTGAATAATTTATTCTAGTTATTGACACTTAAAAATAAATAAAAAATTACGTGAAGTCCGTTGAATTCATGGGTAAAAGCCACTTTACACGGAGCAATTTGTACGCAAGTTTGATGCTATGCAAGTTTGTTGCAAGAAATATTCAGTCACTGCGCATGCCTTCAGGCAAGTTTGAGGCCATTTTCGTGCCATCAAATTAATTAGAACATGTTCTATTTTTCGGCGATTTTCACGCAAGTTTTATGGTTATTTGCGTGGTACCAACCTGGAAAAAAAGTTACCAAATCGATTTCATTTTACTAATATAGTAGCAACTGCACATGCTAATAATTATTATTAATAATAGGTCGGTCTGTCTAACTAAAAAACTTGCTTCAAAAAACAAATGCTAGGTTATGTTTTTGTCAACAAACGCAGAGACACGTCAAAATTGTCTGGTTGGCAGCACTGTTTACCTTGCAATATATAGCACCGAACTTGCGTACAACTTGCTCGGTGAAAAGGCAAATCAATGTCCAATTGTCCTCATGCTATATCTGGCAGCAAACTTGCATAGCATCAAACTTGCGTACAAATTGCTCCGTGTAAAGTGGTCTTTATACACGTAATTAAATAAATTCTTATGAGTAAATGGGAAAGTCTTTTTATCTTGGAATTATTTTTTTTAATTTAAACCAACAATAAATAATTACGGTAAGTTTATTAAGAAGGTACGATTTAGGCAACCAGGTTCAAAAATCGTACCGTTTGCAGACCTTAACAAAACATGTAAAAAATTGGTTATAAATGTTATGAAGTTAAGTAAAAAAAAATTACGTTCAAAAAGGATTATACTTTAACTTAAAATAAAGAGCAAAGTCTAAAATGTAACCAATTACAAAAAAAATAAAAAAATATCTTAGGTGGTACGATTATAGCTACCTTACCCTACATTTACAAGTCTATTATTTATTTTGGGAGTTGAAATAATATAATTTCGTTATTATAATATAAAAATATCTCAAAATATCGAAATTTGTACATACGGTATTTTTTTTCGCGAATGCAATATTGTTTTCCTTATGAATTAGAGTGTGCCCTGGACGGCTGGTCAAGCTAATCCTGCAAAGTTCCGCAACGACACGAATTTTGTCCGCTGTGTCATTAAATTGGATGCTATGATTTCAGTTCGATGACACGTGCCTAGTTGCTCAACTATATCAACTGCTAATCGGGATATCTTCACGGAAAAAAAAAATTATAGCTAGGAGCGCTATAACACACATACCAAGCAAATTATAATCGCTTATTATATAAATACAAGGCTTTCTCTTACAATTATGGCAGTCAGTGTAAAAATTTATATGAAATACTTTAATTGTTTAGTGAATAATAAAATATAACAAATAGTATGACATTTATAGCTTAAATAGATTTAATTATTGTCCGTGCTAATAATTTTTATAATATAATAAAATTTCTGTAATTTTATAATAGTGCCTGTAATAAATATAATCGTGTCTGTAATATATATAATCGTTTCCAATTTATTTTTAACATTATTAGTTATTGTGTCCCTTATAATCTATAGCTTAAATCACTATAATTTGCCACTGTTACCAAATATCTTATAATGTATAGCGCAGAGCCCACTAATTTCTTTCCGTGTTGACCCACTGTTATAGTGTAGTAGTAATAAGATAAAATAGAAAAGGTTAAAAAACCCTCCAGGGTATCTATTCTCGGACTCGACAAAAGGGAAGTGATCACATCATATCAAAGTTGCCCAAAGTTAAAAATACTATTCTTGAACAGTAGTGAGCGTGGTGTTATCTCTGCATCCGGCTGCAGCGTTGCCAAGTATTTTAGCGGATTTTAACCAATCCGATTATGCGACAGGAGTTTGCGTGCGCAGGATGTCATTATTTTCATTATTTGTAAACAAGTTGCTGTGGTTTGAATAATTTTTATAATTATTATCCAAAAATGCATGTGTAAGAAATGACTGAAAATAAAAACAGAAAAAGATCTGCGCGCATCAGCAGTCAACAAAAAAAATACTTTTAAATTGTATTCAGGACAACCCTCTTGTCAATAGTGAGCTGTTTAGTCCTGAATTCACTATAAATTTGTTGTTGGAAAGTTGAAAAGGGTCGGTCCTAGCCAACACTTCCCGTTCTTCGTTCTCCATTTGGTCTTGAGCATCTTACAGATCTCTCAAAAGGGCAACAGCCCCCACAATTTTCAAATCGTCCATAGTTATATTATTATTATTATTATTATTATTATTATTATTATTATTATTATTATTATTATTATTATTATTATTATTTAAATATATACCAGTCAGGCCACCTCGCGTTCCGACACCTACGAGGCGTGTTACCACAGTTCTGGTAACAGAACTGTCAGAATATCCAGGGTCTACCCTAGGTACTTATAGTTCTATTTAGTAAGTTAATTGTTAAGGTGTGATTTTACATCAAAACCCGTTATTCAGAAATAATGATTTTTTTTTAATTTATTGATTAACCCTCGTAAAAATAACAAAACATTTTCATATTATATTCTGAGAATATTATTCTTATATCTATATGAATATTATCTATTTACTTAGTTAACTAGTTATAATATGTAAACTGCATATTACGGAAAACCCATTTGTAAAAAGATTTTCCAAAAATATCCACTTAAAACAATAAAAAACTACTGGTACTTTGGTAATCCTACAAATTCAACAGAGGATGATGCATCTTGCAAGTATGAATAAAAGTACACAAAGAAAATGTTTTTGTCATGAGAGGATTGGCTTCATGAGGCCGAGCCGCCAAAATGTAAAAAAAAGCCCATACAACGTCTTAAAACCCAAGAAAAATAGGAAAATCGGGGACCCGAAATAGCTAAAATAGAACAAATAGCCATGGGAGGGTCCGTTTAGCAGCCCGGTTGGATTTTGCCGAATGGTTTTGTGGATTATGGAATCAAATAGATTTTATTTTATTTTATTTAATACTGTAAAACCATCAGAAATTTAATTAATTAATTTTTGAAGAACCGAGGTTGGTTTTAATACCCAAGTACTATAATATAGGTAGGTAAATTAACAAATTCTGACATAAGAATCTTGTCTATTGTTAAAAACGTTTCTGGACTTTTTATATCCAAAAAATATGATTTCCGTCAAAAAACAATCTGTCTGTGGGTCTGTCTGTGTGTCTGGGAAATTTGTGACCACGATAACTCAAGAACACTTCGGGCTAAGGACTTCAAATTTAGACCAAAGGTTGATTATACAAAGTTCTAGGCTGGGATTGTTTTGGTAAAAATGGGATTGCGGTAAGGGGGTAAAATGGGGTAAAAACATTTTTTTTTAACATTTTTTTTTCTATTTATTTTTCGTTTTAAGATAAAAGAAACTTAAAAAAATTTTTTTTTTGAAAACTTATAGGTGAAAGTATTATTTTGTTCGCAGCAGTATAACTTTCCCCAAGGAAAGTTATGCTTTAGTAAAAAAAATTATTGATTTTTTTACGTTTCTGGACGTTTAATATCCAAAAAATATGATTTCCGTCAAAAAACAATCTGTCTGTGGGTCTGTCTGTGTGTCTGGGAAATTTGTGACCACGATAACTCAAGAACGCTTTGTGCTAAAGACTTCAAATTTAGATTGATTATCCAAAGTTCTAGGCTGGGATTGTTTTTGGTAAAAATCCGATTGGGGCAAGGGGGTAAGATGGGATGAAAACATTTTTTTTCAATTTATTTTTTGTTTTACGAAAAAAGAAAATAAAAAAAAATTGAAAAACTTTTTTCGAGTTTTATTTTATTTTTTCGTTTTTGATTTTAATGCACCTAGGTCTAAAGGGGAAATATTATTTTTTTGGCAGCAGTATTTTATTTAAAGCAAATTTATTTTTTACAATTAACATTTTCTATTTCTAATGAATATGGTCGGGATCAGGGTCGACGAGAGGGGGGTGTCTCCCCCCGGGTCCGGAGTTCTGAATGGTCCGGATTTTTTCATTTTTAGTCATAATATTTTTTGAGGAGGTAAAAAAAGTTTTAGGGAGAAAAAAAATTATCGGGGGTAGTAGGTTACTACCCCCGGGCCCCGGTTTCCTTTCTACGCAAAAAAAAATGAACAAAAAAAGTCAATATTTGTTTTCTAACGGATATGTTAGGGGAAAGTAAGATCAAGACAATTATTGAGCCAGTAACGCAGAAGTTTTTAATTTTGACCCCTTCTTCCCCCATGTAACGCTTCGCAGACTTACCTTCCCCACTAAAAATATTTTTGGGTAAAAAAATAACTATATTTATTTCTTTAAAAATAATAAAAAGCATTACGTAACCCTTCATCAGCCCCCCTCGTATCTCATCGTAACACTATGCACTACCCCCACTCCCCTAAGTGCGCCAAGTATTTTAAGAATCCCGATTCTTTTTTTATAATAATGTTTTGAAAAAAAAATAATAATAGTTGATAGCTATTTAAAAATAAGTATTATTCATTGTAACTAAAATCCAACCATTTTGTCCGTTGAAATAATATCTCAGCAGGCGTCGTTGTTTCTTGGCATTGAAGACCCATGGATACGCTTGCTTTGATATCACGCCGAGTTTATTCGAGTCTTTTAGCACGGATTGGTGCCAGTATTGACGGGATCTAAAGCGCGTGCGCCTAATAATACCAACTCGCCCCGCGCTCCGCAACCCACTACGGATTCATATTGCTCCGAAAGCTTTGGATAAGTTTCTATACTTTATTAATTTTCTACCTAAACACTGAATTTTTCAGAAAAATCGTTTGTTAACGACAGCAGAATATACATAGTGTATTTGAAATAGGGTCCGAAATTTAAAGGTGTTGATTTTACATCAGAAAATATGACAAAAAGTTCCTATAAACATATGTCTAAAAATACGTCGTAAGGGACCTACGTCCCTTTGTAAGTGGCTAAAAAATTCGGTTTTTATTTAATAACTCAGGAACCCTTTGAGATATGTCATCGAGGTTTTGCACGTGAACTAATATTAATAAGGCTCATCTTCGTATGTTATTTTCATGTACTTATTTTAACCAGCGGCTTGTGAAACGGGGGGCCTTATCAGTTTTTTGTACATCAGAAACTTAGAAAAAAACTCATATATAGGTACTTCCAAAAATCAATCCTAAGGGAGCTATGGTCTCCTTAAATGCACCATTTTTAGAGGGCCATAGTAGATTTAAAAGCGATTTTTCGACATACATGTATAGAAACTTATTTTCTTAGTTTTCGATACAAAATAAGCCAGCATTATTAAAACTTTGGTTTTCAACATTTTAGTATTTAATTTCTGGTCCTCAAAGCGAGCAATTTCAACTTCAAATGATTTTTTCTCGAAAACGGTTAATCCTATAGTATTACAATAAGAGTACCTTTTTTATGTATTTTGACCTGAGGAATCATATACCAAAAATAAAATTACAAAAAATTTACACAGAAAAAAGTTTGTAACAATAAACTGATAAGGCCTCCCCGGTTCGCACGCCCCTGGTTAAAATAAGTACATGAAAATAACATAAGAAAATTAGCCTTTATCAACTTTTAAAGGGGCCTAGCTCCCTTACGACGCATTTTTAGACATATGTTTATAGGAACTTTTTGTCATATTTTCTGATGTAGAATCATCCCTTAAATTTTCGGACCCTATTTCAAATACACTGTGTATAAAAATATTTTACAAGTGCATCCAAATAGTATCGAGAAAATACTGTATATTTAAACCATATTAAAACAATCATTGATTCGTTTCAAATGGTTTTAATTTAAGTACTGTATAAAAAAAACCTAAATAAATTCAAAAATACCTATATCTTTTTTTATGAAATAGTTACAAATTAAAAGTACTTATAAACGGATTGGCGCCCAACATACCTAATTACATTATCGGCTATTAATTTGGAATTGTTTTTTTACATCCTTTATTCAGGTTTAGGGTTGCTAACCCTCAGAGGACAGTGCTTTATTTTCTACTTATATCATTTGTCCTTCATAAAAACCTTAAAGGACGCTAAATGTCCTTTAAATTTATTGACCTTAAAAAACGAGAGATTTGTTTATTATAATTTATTGTAGGTCACAATTGTCTTTAAAGATCAAAAGTAAAAAAGGACACCTAATAATTATTAATAAAGCTTTTATGTTTTAATTTCAGTTAGCCTTAAGGCTTAAGCAAAAATGGACGGGCTAGGGAGTTGGTACTACGTAGTGCTCTGCCCACCTGTGGCGGCTACATCGCTATCAGTTTCGCGTACAAAGCTGTGGACGATGTTATTTTTTGCGTGCTTTTACGCTATTCTGCAATGTTAGTTATTTAATATAAAAAAATTTAAAAAACTCCATGTGGTTTCCTTCTTTCTTTTTTTAGAGATCTAATAAAGGACATAGGTCGACCTTTCGGTCCACCTAAAAGTCCAAAATGATCAAAATTTGCGTTACGTAATACTTAAACGTTCCCTTGCCCAAGTTGGGAGATTATTTGTTTAGTTGGAAAATTGTTGTTAAAGCTTTTTTTATTTTAGTCATCAAATTGTCGCCAGGGTTAAAGCTTATTTTTTGAGTTGAAAATGAAAATTTCCAAAAATTTCTGGCAGGGGTAAAGTTTTTTTCAGCCTATTTTTTTTTAATAGTGTAAAATTGAGTTTTATTAGTTGGTAATTTTTACACAGATTTCCGATTACTCTCACAGTTTGGTTCCAGTTCATCTTACACGACTCGGATAACGTTGGGCCACGCCTGGGTTTCTGGGTTATTAGTAATAACTTCACTCAGAAAATGTCATTGTAATTTTAGTACTAAATTTTATTTGTAAATCCATATTTGTTATTTATATCGCCACCATTGGTATTTTATACTTTACTTGTGATATTAAATACTGCAATGTGTGTATAGTATACAAAATGTTGTCATACTAACATGAAGACCGTGCTGGTACATTTGGATCCACGCAACATGTGTTTATTAATACTAGCATGTTATAGTAAAAATTACTGTAACGTTTGGTATGTTACAGTATTCAGAAAAATTAACAATCGGTAAATAATACCAAAATTTTGATTAGTAATTATATAAAGATTGCAACTACATACAATTACACACTGACAAACTAATCGATCCTTTTTTTACTTCCCTCTGTATTATTACTAATCAAAATTTTGGTATTATTTACCGATTGTTATTTTACTAAACACTGTAGCATACTTTAAACTAGATCAACAACACAACAACTACAACTTAAAGTATACCAAACTATAACTGTGATATAATTTACCAAATGTTACAGTATTAATAAACACATGTTGCGTGGGGATCCAAATGTACCAGCACGGTCTCTATGTTAGTATGACAACATTTTGTATAAAATACACACACTGTAGCATTTAATATCACAAGTAAAGTATTAAATACCAATGGTGGCTATATAAATAAAAGATATGTATTAACAAATAATATTCAGTATTAAAAATACAACAAAATTTTCTGAGTGTTATTTCGGTAAAGATTATAATCTTGCTAATAGTTATTAACAACATTTTAAGTAAAAATACGAATATGATATGTACACTGAAAAAATTATTTTGTAAAATTACTATAACTATGGCTGGTTATTTTTTGCCAAACACGATCAAAGTAAATTTATTAGCGTAATATATTTTTACTATTAGTTATGTAAAAATTAGTACTCAATATTTTCTAAAATTACAAAACATTTGTTAAAAGATATAACAATACTATTGATAATATAACAAAAGAATACTTAAAATTCATAACAGACGAATAAAATTGCCATAATATATTTCCAATCGTTGTTTATATTTGTTTCATTTATAATAGCAGTTTTAATTTCTTTTATAGTATATTTACAAAAATATTGTAAATTTATTACTTAAATAAACAACTTATTTGTAATTCTACACATTATTATTACAAATATTTCACATATTTGCTATAACTATTAAAGTTGCAAACTTCACATATTTTTTTTTAAACACGCAGTGTAATTTAACATTATTTGAAACTACAAAAAAAGTTCAAAAGCACATTGTAAATCTCAATCTATACTATAACTAAGACTATCTCTATTTGATTTTAACACAAATAAAAACCTATTCGTCTTAAAAAAATTACCTGCCGACAGCTCTGCACAACTATGAATATATTAGCCAAAATGTAACCTACACCTACAAAAACTACAAAATAACATCTAAATAACAAGGATAACTTACTTACCGATTATAAATATAACAATACTAAACAAAAAACAGCTAAATTAAAAATAAAATGCCGGCGTCTCACAACAACGTGATACGGCATCAACTGGTGCAAGGAGGAGCACGCATCAGGCTGTTCCGCTTCGTTGCTAGTCTTATTAAGGTAAATTCACAATAACTGTAGTAATAACCCAATTTTGTTTGTAAAATTAATAAGGTTTTGTTAATTTACATTAAAAGATAAAAAGTTCTTTAAAATTCATTTGTACTTGTACAATGCTTATAGTAAAATTCTTAATGGGTAAAGTAGAAATGCTGATTATTGTATAAAACTAACAATAGTTTACTAAATAACATTAATAAAATGACAACATTTTGTAAAAATATATATATTTTTTTATTTTCACTAAGATAATTACATTATTATTGCTATTTAAATTTACTAATTATTAATACCCCTAATTTTTTCAGTGTAACAATTTAATATTGTATGTAGGTAGGTATAGGCGTATAAAATCAATAAACCCTTAAATTTAATATCCTTAGATATAGGTATACCGAGGTAAACAATTCAGCGTAACGAAAATAAAAAAGTTGTTATAAAAATAAAAGTATAAGTCAACAAATTAAATTGTTTGTAAAACGATGAACAAATCATTAAAAAGAAAGGAAACTTCAAACAATGAAGAAGTAAAACAGATAAAAATAATAAGCGTGAAACTCTTGTATCATATCAAAAGGAATAGCAAATTTCTAGACCTCAACATTAGTGATATTCCATGGGGAAAGGTACCTCTAAAAAGCAAAATATTCAATGATATACCGGTTTAATAATATAATAACATATTACTATGAATGGTGTTAAAAATTGAAAAAAATATATACGTTTAAAGTTAACTAGTGATTACTAATCACTGATTTTAATCTTTAGTTACTGCACTGTAAAAAATAAAAATGTAATTATACATCATTCTGCATGTAAATGTGATTTAATGCAAATACATGTAAAATTTACTAGATTTTACATATAATTTTACAATTTTACATATAATTTTACAATTTGACATGTAATTTTAAAATTTTATATGCACGTTGCATGTAAAATAACATGTTAAATCTACTAAATTTTACAGAGTGCACAGTAAAAAATCAATATGTAAATTTACTTGCAGAATCATAGGTAATGTGTTGTCATGCAGAGACAAGTAATAGAATCGAGATTTTGTATGTAATTTTACGATTTTATTTGAATATTACATCTAAATTACATGTAATATTTATATAAACTTGTCAATTTACATGTAAAATCTCGTAATTTTTACAACGTGGCAACAAATTACCTATTATTCTATTTATTTTTTACAGTGTGATTACAGCAAATCGTCGTGTATATCCTAGTAAATAAAACTTTATTTTTAGTTAACGTAGGGTTAAAGAATTTGCCATAGCTCTTTTTCCTTTTTTAATATAACCCTTCAATGCATAACGCACTTACTCATTTAATAAAAAAGTTATATAGGTAAGGGGCTGTTCAAGAATGACGTCACCTCCATAGGGGGGTGGGGGGTTGGTGAAAAGGTGACCTAAAGTGACGAAGGGGGAGGGGGGTCCGGCTAAAATTGACGTCACCTCAAAAAGAAGGTAGCTCTATTTAAAAAAAATAGTAAAAATAGTACAGATATTTTATAAAAACAACTACGACGTAAAACACTACAGTAAATTTTACTTTAGAAGCAGTTCAACAAAAAATCGTATTTATTTTTTCCTTATTCCTTAAAATAACATATTTTTTAACGGCTTTAATGATTTAATTGTCAGAGGTTCTGGGCCTAAATGGCTTTTTCCAAGCATAAGTTTTGACTAAACTGAACAAAGCTTAAGCTAAACTACTAGTTGGTTACAGACCAACATTTAAATGCTCTCTTTTTAAAAAAGAAGACTTACATATGGCTTTTAATTCACCAAAGAAGATGTTAATATGGTTTCTATCCAAAACTATTTTTTGGAAAAATTGCATAGAATGTTGGAATAAAAGAAGAATGGATTGGGTAACTGAATGCTTTAATGCATTTAAATTATTGTAATTACAGTCTAATATGGTATAAAATACCTTGATAGGTCCCAGAACGACTTAAAACCTATAAATAAATAAATAAATAAATAACAAATTTTAACATCTTTAAAAATTAAATTAAGGCATTTTTCGTTTGGACTTTTGTACTATAATGAAGCCAGGGAAAATAATTTCCTGGACTTACCTAATTAATTTGAATATTTATTGTAAACAAATGACATGTGACATGTAGTAGATTTTATATATATATAGGTATTTTTTTAATCCTCAAAATTTGTGACGTATCCATAGATTGTGTAATCTCTTACGAATTTAATAAAATTAGTATTATTATTATTGACATAGAATCAGTCCAGATGATATGGCGGAAATGTAGTAATAAAACGCCAAGGAAATTAGAAGAAGAAGAAGAAGAAGAAGAAGAAGAAGAAGAAGAAGAAGAAGAAGAAGAAGAGTAAAAAACAATTTGATTTTTTTTTTCTTTTTTTTTTATTCTTCCGTAAAATTCCCTAAGATCCTTTTTCGCCTAAATGTCTCAGTGGTTAGACCTCAGCATTCAGCGGTACAATAAAAGGATTTCGGGATGTATTTAGGTTTAATTTTTGGTTATGCATAGCCGAGCTTAGGTTGACCATTATAAAGCTTTGAAAGCTGAAGTGGATGTTCTATTCATAATATATAAGCGTATAAACTCTATTTTATATTATAAGAGGTTTTTAAAAAGATATATTATGTAAGATGTATAAAAAATACATCTTCTTCTTGATGACACTATTTTGACGTCATTATTTATCGTAACTGTTTGCAGGGTCGTAGCTAGTGGGGGGAGGGGGAGGGGATTGTCCCCACCCATCTTGAAAAGTTGTATATTTCACTGATCCAAAAAAAAGTTGTATATTTTATAATCTTGGAAAGTTGTATAGTTCATTGTTCCAAAACAAAAGTTGTATATTTTATGGATTCAAGGATTCAAAATGCAAAAGTTGTATATTTCACGAAAAGGTGAGAAAATTTTTTTTTTTAGTCGTTAACTTTTTTCTCGAGAATAAAAGTTGTATTTTTAGGCTAAAAAAAGTTGCAATTTTTCCTGAAAAAGTTAAGTTGATCGGAATTTTCTTTCAGCGTTTTTCGAGTTTTAAGTTTAACCCTCCATAACATTTTGTTTTAGGAGGGATTATTTTCAAAAACAACAAGGATCTTTCCCTCATTTGGACTTGATTTTTTCTGAAAATTTAAATACTATCGAATTATTCGTTGTTGAGTTATCGTGCCTACAAAAATAGTGACACCGGACAGTCAGACGGACGCACAGACATTTGAAAAAAAAGTTGCTTATGTTTTCATGAAACAAATTTATATCCAAGAATTTTTTGTCTAGGACGATTTTTGAATTTTTTTGAAAATTCGAAACTATTCTAGAGTGAACTGTGAATAGTATTATAAAATATGAATTTTGATATTCCTGAAATATTATTTACTTGTTCGAGATGACAAATAATTATTATAATCAGCTTATAGATATGGGTTATAAATTATTGCTAATTTTTACTAAGGAACACGGGTTATACAGGTATTGTTTTATATTGATTTATAACTTCCTTTCATAAACAAAGCATTAAATTTGTCGTTTTTTAAGTAATTTACAATGCTTTTCTGAAAAAAACAAATTATTAAAATTTATGGGTGCTTCAAGGTTGTGGTTAATAAAATATTAAAGTTTTAATAGAGCTCTGTACCACTAGAATTATGAAACAGAAGACGTCTACCCTATTTCTATCTCATTTGTGCACGGCACGCCACTACCAACTTAAATAAATTTAAAAAATATTGCATTTTTTTCAATTTTTATCAACAATTACCGTTGATTTTTGTAAAGAAATGATATTTTTTTGCAAAGAAATAAAACTGATAATTTAATAGTAAAATAAAGAATGAAAAATAAATCCTATTAATTGTTCTTAGGTTGGTTGCTTAATCTGTTTATTTATTTACAAAACATAACCTTAAAAATGAAAAGGTAAATATGAATTTATTTAATGTTTATCATATTTATCATTAACTATATTATTATTATTATATATTTTAATATCGTTACCAGTTTCTACATTTCAAGAAATTAATTTTATGACGAGCGTTATTTCTGTTATAGCTACCAAAATGCCAAGATGTTTTTACAAGAGTTGCAAAAGTCCAAACTAATTTCGCCTAGGCTTTAAATCTAAGGTATAAAGAAAGAACTTACCTTTGGTAAACAATATTTAAATATCAAAACTCGTAAAAGTACTATAATAGTCAATAAAAACACAATATTTCAAAACAATATCAAACGTAGCTCACACAATGGCAGTGGCTAAAGAAAATGGCGTTACGGACAGTGAAGCCAACATAAAACCTAGGAGATTTTTTTTTCTTTATGTTGGTGATATTACTTCTATCCTTTTTGGGTAGAACTTTTGCCCCTCTCTATTCTAAATGGAGAAATCTCCATTCAAAATTAAAACGAAGATATAAATAAAAATATTTTTAATATTAACTATAGAATAAAGTGATATAACAGACATACAGGGGCGCCCGCAGGATTTTTCATAGGGGGGGGGGCAAGCCTATTCGGCTTAGCAACATTATCAATAAAAAGTTTTTGCTAAACTGTCAAATGGGGAAAATCTTTTTACCTGGGGTCTGGCGAAGGGGACTAATATTTAACAGATTCAGTGGTATCATGATTTTTTCACTCTCTACACATATTATTTAGCACCGCAGGCAAAAATTTTTAGAAATCTTAAGGTATCGTATTTTCTAAAATTTCGTATGCAATTATTTAATAAATTCTGTTAATAAATATTGTGATGTCAGCCTTTTGGAAATCAAGTTAAGGGTCTCAGGCGATTTTTTTTTTTTAATTTTTAAGTTCACGTATTTTCCCAACAACAACAGTTTAAAAAGAAAATTATTTATAATTTTTTTTGGAATATTTAGGTTTCGCATTTCTCAGATACAGGTATGAAAATTATTGGATGGAATATATTAATTAAAATTGTTGTATCACCTTATTGTTAAACAGTTTAGCACCGCAAGCGATTTTTTTTGGGATTTTTAATGACACGTATTTTCTAAACACCTAAGACTTTTTTTACAGTGTATTTTGGTAATTTAAAAAACTAGGTTATCAGTTATTATCGGTTATATTTTAATTTTAATGTTTCTGAACCCCGGTTCATTCAACGAACTAATAACTCTTCTTTCTAGAATACGCATACCGTTAAAATAAAGTATCGCCAACATCTCGGTTTGTTTGTAAACAAATAGTAGGTATATTCAGGCCTGAACCTTAACAATTACCAGTAGCCAGTATTGTTGTCTCTGTTAGAACAAAGATGTGCGAGTAAGACAGACTAATTTATGTTAACGACGTTTTGTCAGTTTTAACGAATAAAATGCCTATTCTAGAGAGAAGAGTTGTTAGTTCTTTGGGTTCATTACTTTCTTCAATAAAACAAAAATAATAAGAGATCTGAACATTTATTTCATGACAAACTGTCAATATACATACATCATATACAGGTCTATATATTTTTTATATACAAATTTTGGTTCTTAGTTGCACATTATATTATTAAAAACTTCTTTTGAAAGAGTACTTTATCATACAATTTTCAAACGAATTCGAAACATCAGAAAATGCTTAAAAAATTTACATTTATTACAATTAATTTAATTTGTACATTTTTACAAAAAACAGTTATAAGTTCGAATAAGCTTAATCTGTAAGATTTATCATTATCATTATTATATTATCATATAATATACATATTCAACCTAAAAGCGTCAAAATCAGGATTTCATTTTTTATACCTACAGATCATTATTTCTAAATGAGATTATTTTTACATTGGAATAAAAAATATCTTTTTCTACTTCAGTACAAAAACTATCAAAATATTAGGTATATCATCTCCACTTTATAAAAAAAATAATGGGTGCGAATAGATTGTTTTTCGAGACTTTTATACACGAGAACATTTTTTTAACTAAAACAATTATTTGCAACAAAAATAGAAAAATGATGCTAGTTAAATTATAATAATATATAAGCATATACAATAAATATCAGTGCTTCAACTTGATCAGCGCTCAATTAAAACAAAGGCGTGCTAAATGCTATGTACTCCTACATGCTTATATATTATCTAATATTATCTGAAGCAGAAAAAGAATTGAAAGTAACAAATGGTCAAAGAATATTATTGTCATGTATAATTGCGGAATTTAGTCGTTTCCTCAATCTACGAACATCATGATCGGCTAACAATAATATCCTTTCTTCCCAGTTGCACAAAAAGATATTTTTTTAGCATGCCGCACTACGAGAACAGTATAATAGGTAGTTGTTAAATAGAAATGATAACCCGTGAGTGAATTCCTTCATACAGTCAATAAAAACTATATTTATATACACTTCACAATAAGTCCATAACAACAAATATTATTTACAACACTGTAAAAAACCGAGTGACATCGCTTAATAATATCTTATTTTGCGCCCGCACCAAATTCAGTTAAAATATTCACTCTTAATGCAGCATCAGCAGTAAGAAACTGTTTTTCTTCTTTTTAGTGATAAAAGTTTAAATCACTCACCGCTTATGCTGTATTAGATTAAAAATTTTAACTCAAGGGTGTGGACAAAAAATAACATAATATTAAACGATTTCATATAATTTTTTCAATAAAAACAAGTCTATAAATAATCGCCGCTTAAGCCAGGGGAAATTGTCACAAAGCCGTCGACCCCGCCGTGTGATACAAAGACGGACTGTTGTAATAGTCATTTCCTAGGGATGTGTGGGAATGGATTGAGTTCGGTAGGGGGCTGATGTTTTGGTAACCTCCGTAGTTCATGTCGTACTTAATTTCTGCTTTGCTTTCAACGGGCAAAAGCCTGTTGATGGAGAAAGGATGCGCTGACGGGGTGTACCCCGTGGGTTCCTGTTTCAGGTGGTGATTCATTGCACTATGGTGGAGCATCGCCTGGTGGTCTCCCAGCGCCAGGTGGTTGTTCCTTAGCAGAACCGATAAGTCTTCGTGGGACATGTGTTGCTGGTGCATGGAATTTAAGTCATTGTTGTGGTGCAATAAATTCATTTGATCGTCCAATTTAGAGTGCATATTTAGCATATTATTTAAATTATCCACTTTGTCTAAGTGAGATTTATCTTCGGGATGATGAAGCGGAGTTTTCTTTCCGGAACTGTTACTGTTGTCAATGCTGTGAGACGGGCTCTTGTGCGACGATCTAACGACTTCCTTCTTTTCGTCTTTAAACCGTTTTTGCCGTCTCAGATAGCAGCCATTTTCAAACATATTTCCAGATTCTGGGTGTAAACTCCAGAAGGAACCTTTCCCAGGCTTGTCGGGTGTTCTGGGCACTTTAACAAAACAGTCGTTGAACGATAAAGAATGCCTGATGGAATTTTGCCATCTTTGCTGGTTTTGCCGGTAGAATGGGAAAAGATCCATGATAAACTGGTATATTTCAGATAAAGTGAGCATTTTAAGTCCACTGTTTTGTATTGCCATTGTTATTAGCGAAATATATGAATATGGAGGTTTTGCATGCGTGTACGACCTTCTGTACGATTTGTCAACTCTAGCTCTCTGCAAAGCGGAGTTTGGGGACGTGTCGCCGCCGCCGAGGTCGCCTCTTCCAATTGTCGCATTATAATTGTTCATAGACGACATGGTAGCGGCGCTCATGCAAGCCCCCATATTCGAGATTGGAGATCCTATAGTGGTGTATCCCAATTGCGTCGTATCGCTTAGGGATTGATTGGTCATTCTTTGCTGCACATGCATATTTGACATACTTGATCCTATCATGCCGGCGCTGAACATCGGCGGAGCTTGCGGCGAACAATTCATTGGAGTCATTGGAACACATCCCATGGAGTTCATCGAGTACGTCGGTGTCATCGGTGACATCGCGTTGGCAGATGTGGACATTGTACTAGTTTCTGGATATATTTTTTGTGTTAGCATCTTTGCATTGCACGGTTATTGCACTTAAAATATTAAACACTGTCTGTTAGACGAACTACACAAAGTTTATACACACTTGTTGTTATTCAAACCAATCAATTTGATCTTAACTCGTCATCGGAGGTTTTGTTTCATTGTTTACATCACGAGCAGATCCACAAACAAGTTAACACTTTAGGTATTCCAAACCAGCACTGATTGGAAAAGCAAATACTCCTCGCAGCCTGTTTACTTAGATACTACAAGCCGATGTGAAGTACCCGAAGCTTTAGGTAGTCAAATACAATATCGGTAGGGAGGGCAATCGCCATAGTAACGCGCACACCAATCACGTGCACAGTTCGACAGTTTCCATAGCGACAAACGCTCGACACAGCGAGCGTATTGGTCGTGACGTTTTTATACACCGAAACTGTAGGGGAAGCTTTTGGGCACGCCTACGTTGATTACGCCACGGAACGTCTACAAGATGAACTAAAAATTACAATTCTCGGATGTGTATATGCTATCAACTGTTTCAATTCTCAAGCTAAAGTTAGTTCAGTTTTTTTCTTTTCTGTAACATTCAAAATAATAAATACTTGTTTGTTTGAAGAGTGTCTTATTTTTGTGACAATTCACCTTACAATTGGACTTTTTCAGGCAGGTAAATTAGTATTTTAGAATTAGAATCACAAGTTGTGATTGTAATTCATAGGCCTAATATAGCCTGTTAGGCTAAGTCTAGGATAGGTTTTCTGACCAAAACTAAAACAAAAACTATTCCACAATAGTATTTTGTAAAAATGACGCACCCACGGCGTGACTGTCTGGCTGCAGACCCCAAGTCCTTCAATTTAATCTAAATTATTTAGATTATTTTAAATTTTATTTTAACCGAGATTTTAACTAGGTACCTACCTATTTTACTTACAAAAATAAAAAAACATTTTTTTTGTAGTTATATTTTTAGTTTATTTTTACACAACTAACATAATAACAGTTTAAGAGAAAACCCTCTCGATCAGCTATTTTGGTTTTTGTATTGGTTCAGCCCCCCCCCCAACATATTTGACTGATTATTTTCTTATTTTAAAGAATTAACTTATGTTCTTTTTGCCTGTGACAGTACCTATAAAAATGTACCTACAGAGAACTATGTTTTTTGCAGTGCCAACTTTGCATAGTCCGCCTCTGTTTTTTTTTATCAAAATGTTAAAACTCCACCTTTGTTAATAACATTAAATGTTATGATTAGGTATTTTATCTTTTAATTTTATCTCTTTAAGTTTAGGAGATATTCCTAAAAATCGTCAATTATTTAAATTACTCAAAAACTAAGAAATAAATTTAATTGTTGCTGTGTTTTTAACCGACTTCCAAAAGACGAGGGCTGCCGAAATTTTTTAAAAAGCATAAATCGGTTTTATCAAGGTGGGCATTGAAATCGTACATTTTACAACATAGTTTGATGTAGTTTGACAGGTAAGAATTAATTTTTAAACTAAGGTTATTTATTTGTCAAATTTAAAACATATCAGAGCAAAAACACAGTATCCGCTTTGATTTTTTTCTAAGAATGGAGCTCTCTACAACTAGAATTATGAAACAAAAGACGTCTACCCTATTTCTATCTCATTTGTGCTGCACTTTCCAGCCAACCAAATAAATACTGTATTTGTTTTTCATACAACAAATACAGTATTTATTTGGTTGGCCGGAAAGTGTAGCAGTGAGCCGCACGAACATAGCTAATGTGAATCTGTAGAATAAGATAATTCTACTAAAATTTAGATGGCGCCAGTAATTTCTTTAATAAAAATACTATAGTTACACTTTTCGCCCGGCCAAGTAAATATTGTATTTGTTCAACAAAGAACAAATACAGAATTTGTTTGGTTGGGTGGAAGTGGGAGTGTATGTATGTCTTCTATCCTTTTTGGGTAGAACTTTTGTCCCTGTCTAATCTAACGGGAGAAATCTCCATTAAAATTAGTAGAAAAAAATTTATCGAAAAAATAAAACAACCTGATTTATGTAACTTTTTTAATTATACAGCATTATAAGAATAATTTAAATAGTACAATACAACAAAAAACTAGCAAAAAATCCAGTACTTACTGTATTTTACCCTAGACGGTTTTTGTCAAAAGCTTAACCCAACTTTTAAAATCTCTTGTCAAAATGATATGATGTAAAATTTTCGATTTCAGTGCCTCCCTTGATAAAACATATTAATGCTTTTTAAAAAAAAATCGGCAGAGGTTCTCGATTCGACCCGTCGCACAGTAGGATATAACGGCCAAAAATACTGAATTATATAATTTGAAAGTTAGTCTTTTCAAATATTTTCTTGTGTATTTTCATTAAGCACATTCTAGTGTATAAAAAATTTGCATTTTCGAAATTTTATTTTATTTGTACCATTTTTATTTTATCTTTAAAAAATATCTAAAAAAATTGATATTCTCAGGTAAAAATTAACCAGTTTTTGATGCTCAAAAAAAAATCTTAAAAACTGAAGAAAAAGTGTTTACTTCCGGTAGAACCGGAAGCGCTGAAGGTTTTTTATTAAGTGAAAAAAAGCATTGGGGTATGTTAAACAAGTGGACAAAAATTTGTTGCAATACGTTTAAAACTAAGGAAGATTGATTTTTGGCCGCTATGTCCTACTGTTCGTCACGACGGTAGGTATATCATATATATTTTTTTTATTTGAAGCTTCAGCATTTAACTTTTTTCTGCTATTTAAATTTATAAAAGCACATATGGCGACAAAAAATCAAATAGGGGCATATCCTATGGTGTCATATGCTTTTTACCAAGTTTAAAAGATGATCCTACACTAAAAAATATAAAGAAAGTTCCTATAAAGGTTGGCTCTCAAATGAGTTCTAAGGGTGGTCACGCCCCCTTAAGCGTCTATATAAAATATGGTTTTTATTAAATAGGTAAGTATGAAACCCTATGAACTACAGCAACAAAATTTTGCACGTGTTCCCCAAGATTGACAAAGACATTGATAAAGATTATGTGACATTTATTTGGTAATTAAACCTGAGGCGTGCAAAATAGGGTGCGTTCTTAATTTTTTGCACCAAACTTTTACATCTGTAGCTTTTTTGGTACCTATTTAAAATCTATAGCTTATAACCTATAGGCTATAGACTATTTCATTAGTAAAATATGATTTCTAAGTTATAAATATAAATATAAAAAAGTTACTTTTTATGCAGCACCGTTATAATTCATGGAATTTTAACCATGTCAAAAAAAATGTTGTTGCAGTTGCAGTTCATCAAGTTGGAGCAAAAAAAATACACTTGTGCATTTTGTGTTGCTGTTCTTATATTGCCAAATATGCTTAGGGGAGAAAGGGGTAATAAGAAACACTCGGGGTTTTAAGAAACAGAGCATGTTAGAATTAGGACTTAACGTTAAGGCAGAAGCTTCAATTTTTTTTTGTATTATGTATTGATACGATGTATCAAGTTTCTTGTATAAAATTCAATTAATACTAATACGTTTAGTTGTAAAAAAATAATAAACTTTTTAAAAATTTTGTTTCTTATTACCCCTTATGGGGTATTAAGAAACAAAAATATTATACCCTATAAAAAAGCTTAAACAAATAAACTGAATACACAAGAGACACCTCTAAAGCACGTCTAACTTTACTTTAAATTTGAACAAAAATTAATAAAGATTAAAAAACTTATCAATAAACAAAATTTTATTTTGAAAGTGAACTGTTAAACTAAAAAACGCATTTAAATTTTTTTATAAAAAACTAAAAAATGATGAAAAACAGTAATAATAACTGGTAATTTTAACTTTTACAAACAATTAAACCTATTGTTGATGTTTAATTTATCGCTTCTGCGTAATTTGAATGGCCCATTTCCCAACAATTGAATGGGTCCATAAAAAAAATGTCTTCTTTGAACAAATTCTATATTTTCATTTGGAGGCCAGCTAAATTCATCCATTTCTGATTGTAAAATCTTAATTTGATATCATTCATTCAAATCCTCTTGAATAAAGGCCAAATACCAGTTTAGATTTAAATTTACTGCATAAAAGTTTTTTTCTAGTAGCGCCAGTTCTGGTGACTCCTCTTCTTCGATATCAGAGATATTTAAGTCTTCGTCAGCGTCTTCAAGTTCCAAGGTTAAACTTTCCGACGATGAGTCACTCTCTATTACTACTGGATTTTTTCTTTGTCCTTTTAGTTTCTGATGAATATTGAGAAATTTTATTTTTACCTTTATCATTTTTCTTTACACTGCTTTTATCATCAACTTTTTGTTTCTTATTGTTCCTTAAATAAATAGTTTTAAAAAGTGTTTCTTATTACCCCAACAAAATACAATACCTGGGGTAATAAGAGAAAACAACTCTGCAAACACCAGAATCACTTTTAATAAATTATTATAATGACATTTACAACCTTTAAATGTCAGTCAAATATATTAATGTTGCAAAGCCTGCTAAAACTTTTAACAAAATTTTTATTCATAGTCAAAGATAAAATGGTCCCACTTTAAACATTAAAGTTCATGAATACATGTTAACTTTTTACTTAAAAAAAATAAGAAAATGCTTAAGTAGCAACCTGCAAATTTTAGGAATAATAGCTTATGGTGTGAGTTCTTTGTACTTTTTTTCAAATTTTTAGAAGAAATTTTTCATGCTTTTTTCTTGATCGTTTCTTATTACCCCTGTTTCTTATTACCCCTTTCTCCCCTATTATATTATTCACAGCGCCTGCGCTAGAAAATTATACGGTAGTTTCGAATTAAAAAAAAAATCAAAATTTGTCATAGACAAAAAACTCTTAGTTATAAATTTGTTTCATGAAAAAATAATCAACTGTCCGTCCATCTGTCTCTCACGATTTTTGTAGACACAATAACTCAACAGCGTATAATCCGATAGTATTGAAATTTTCAGGAAAAATCAAGTTCTATGAGGGAAAGATCCCTATTGTTTTTGAAAGTAATCCCCCCAAAAACAAAAAGTTATGGGGGTTAAACTTTTAAAAAAATCGAAAAATGCTGAAAGAAAATTCTGATTAACGTGATTTTTTTCAGGAAAAATTAGTTTTATTATAAGAATGAATTCTACAAAAATAAATAAATAAATAAATAAATAAATAAATAAAAATTGAAAAATTTTGAAAAGGTTTTTTAGAATTTTTTTTTTAAAATTTTTCGTTTTTCTCAAAAAGAAAATTTAATAAAAATGAAAAAATTTTAAAAAAATTTCTTTGGACTTTTTAAAAAAAAAAATTATTAATTTTTCGTTTTTCAAAAAAGATCTTTTTAAATAAAAAAAATATTTTTTTTAAAAAATATTTTTTTTTTAAGTATTTAGGAAATGCAATATACTATTTACTGTGAATAATATATAATGGAATGAGTAGCATTACATATCTTCACGGCTTGTTTTAATAATTCAAAATAAAGACATATAATAGAAATTTTAGACAGTACCTAAAACAAAAAAGAAATTCATGAAGAAGTTTTCGATTTATTGGACTTTTAAAAGTTTCAATTTTTGCACCGAAGTTTAGATAATAATTTTGTATCTACAAATCCATATATTGATTTTTAAATAAACCTGATTAGCTATAATAAATGAATAGGTTGTAAGATAAATTATTATTATTATTATAAATATAGATATACATATCGCTGGGAAATATAACCACTGGTTTGCTATTAACCAGTTGCCTAGACAGGGGCGCTTTATAGGGGAAGGGACAAGCTTATTCGACTTTACAACTTCATCAACAAAAACTTTTTGTTAAATTCCCAAAAAGGGTTTTTTTTCAGGAATATGAAAAATATTGACTTGCTTTACCATGTTTAATATATTTAGCGCTGCAGGCATTTTTTTTTTAATCTCAAAGTATTGTCTCTTTCAGAATTTCATATGCAATTATTTTATAAAATCTATTAATTAATAATGTGTTAGTTTAGTTTATTGTTTATACTCGTTCGGGGACCTTTTTTAAGAGTTACTATACCTTAAGGTTATTATTATTGTTTTACAATAAATTTAATTATTAAAATAAATAATAAAATAAATTAAATAGGTACATTTTTCCTCTCTAATAGGTACTTTCTTGAATCCAAAAGAAAATATGTTGCATTTCTTCTCAAGTTAAGCTCCGCAGTATGCGGGAAAAATTCGCTGTTTTCATGAAAATCTTCTGGCTGGAACTAATTACGACCGGGCATCGCCTTGCAGGGGCGATGCCTCTGGAGTAATTATTTCCTTTGACAGCCAGTTTGAATGAAAACTGTGAATTTTTTCCGATAATTTGAAGAATCTTGTCTAATTCGGAAGATTATTTTTTAAAGATTTATAATATGTCAATCCTACTTTTATATAAGGTACGTGCAGGTATTATGCCCATGCTAACGTATAATTTCTAATAAATATTAAAGGAGATAACTTCTAAACAAAATAATACTTATAGAGCCCAGATTACTTATTTATGCTTAGGTTATTAAAGAAAAACATGAAAAAAAGTAAAAAAAAATAAAAAATTATAGGCCATTTAAAAAAATGTACCAATTGGCTATATTACCAACACGGTAATGGTAATATGGCCACATATAAAATAAATCATATTTTTTTAAATATTATCAAGTTAAGTATTTATTTATGCTTTTTTTATTGCCTTTTATTATATAAAATTAAAAAAAAAAAACAGTTAAACAAAAACGGCACACTTCATAAAATATAAAAAAAAACAATTAATGGGTTTAGGTAAAGTAAAACATACTTGATAAATATTTTATACTTGGTATTTTTTTAAAAATTATTCACAATCTGAATAAAAAATGGTTCTTTGTAATTTTCTGTTAGTCTAACATAATCTTTATGTAAATAAACGTAACATCTATCGCCGAGCCTCATAGCTTCCTGCAGAAAGCTTGCTTATTGCACATAAAAACGGGACTTGGTAGAATTAGTTGACGTGCAAAACCTCGTTGATATATCTCAAAGGGTTCCTGAGTTATTAAATAAAAACCGATTTTTTTAGCCACTTTCAAAGGGGCGTAGCTCCCTTATGACGCAATACCAAGGGACTAAACTGGCTGTTTCAGTCCCGCTGCATTAGTGTTTCCTGAGCAAGCGTAGCGAGCGAGGGAAACAGAAATGCAAGGGACTAAAACAGCCAAGTTTAGTCCTGAGGTATATACAATATTTTTTGCTGGACCAAACATAATTTAGGCAGGTAGATAAAATTAAAATTAAAAACCACGCCTCTAAAATCGGTTGTTTTATTTTCGTAATTTAATCAAGATGCCTGCAAATTGCGAAAAGTCAGTTTCATGGCTATCGCGATTTCAATTGTTTTTTAATATGGTTGACACAACCGTCAAAAAAATGGACGAACATGATAAATTTTAAGTTATGTATAAATTGTTATACCAATGTTATTTTTAAAGGTTTTCTTTGTTAAAATCAAATAAATTGGTTTGAATCGCTAATTTATTACAAAATACCACCAAACCTAATTTTTGAACCAGCAAAGCACATAGTAAGTATATAATATTTTAATATTATCAAGGTTGCCGTGATTTTTATTCCCTAGGGAGAAAAACGGCAAGTTTAGTCCCGAAATTGAAAGCGTAAAATTAGGTTTTAGTCTTGGTCGTGCAAAAATTTTTTTATTACTTATCTTAATATTTTTACAGGCATATTCTTTGATTTGGTTAATTTAATTCCATTCTCAATTGCTAAACTAAATAAAAGTGCCCACAAAAATCATGACTTCAGAGGAACGGACGGACTTTTTCTTTAGGACGTTTTTTGGAGATTTTGGGAAATTCGAAACTACGGTATAATACTATTCTAGCACTGAATAGTATAATAACACTCTTGTCCTGATTTTTTTTTCGAAATTTCTCTTAATACCCTATGCCCAAATGTAAAAACTGACAAATCTAGAAATATTTATGTTAATCTGATGTATAATTAATATCAACTTATCATAAATATGACTTTAATTATAATTAAGCATATATACTTCAGTTTATTTTATAATAGATCGATACGATACAGAACATAACGCGAGAGTGAAATTATTTATCAAGTTGGTACATAATCAGCGAATGTTTGACAAACAACAATATTTACTTTTTATGCGAACATCCACATTGACTGGAGGATTAGACCAGCCATTTAAATATATCACCACATATATATAGCCCATCAACGTATGTGTGTATACTTTTTGTTTCGGTACTAATACTAACCTTATTTTAGTTACTTCAACAGCAAAGCCAAAGTAAATTTACTTTTATCCTTATAAAAGAAAAGCCACACTTTATATACGGTTTTATTCACAGAAAAAAGGGATATCTTGAATCAAAGCAAAACGATCTTGAACCAAGGCCGCCATGGCTTTCGATATGTTCAACGCCATGACTGTCTTGGATCAAGTCCGCCGTGATCTTGGCATTTGAGGTCCTAGATTTAAGGACATTTCCTTAAATCAAAGACACTTAAACCATTTATTTAAGATCATATTATCTTAAACCAAGTATGTAATTATCTTGATTTAAGATCATATTATCTTTATCCAAGATCATATTATCTTACACCAAGTCTTGGTTTAAGATAATATAATCTTGAATTAAGAGAATTATAATCTTGATTTAAGATTATGATTCTCTTGATTCAAGATCATATTGACCCCCACAGTCAGGTTCCAGGGTTAATAGAATGGTAAATATTTTGAAAAAAATTCCCACACAGGTATAATATTATTTCTCACGCCTATGAAATATGATACTTTCTGAAATTTGGTTTCATAGGTGGTAGGAAAAAGCACTTGTTTTTGAAGAAAAACTTGTTGCAACGCTATTGCAAAATGGCGCTTATAGGTATAAATTATTTAAAGCTAATTACCCGTGAATTTTTTAAGTAAATTTGAAAATCCCCATCGTTTGAGGGTAACATATACAAATTCGTCCATTTTAAAGCAGATGAAAACAATGATACACCTTTAAAGACAACTGACGGCAAAAAAAAACAAACCTTACTTCTCTCCCGCGCATATCTTGAATACTGCGCAAATTGTATATCTACGTGGGGTGATGCCGGCAAACTCTTTACCGTAAGACAACAGGGGCTTTGAGTCAAGATAATAACTCTTGATTATTGGTCTTGTCCAGTCTCGAAAATAAGAATAACTGTAGTACCTCCCACTCCACGCTCGACCCTACGATCCTACCACAAATTTTAAAGTTGAACTTCCCCTGCTCTCCCTCATACTGCCAAGGTCCCATCTAGATCATTCTTTCGCTTTGTGCAAGACCCTACGCATCGGTGTGAGTTTGATTAGTGTGTGTGTTCGAAATGGGTAAACGCAAAAGGCGTCACCGGAGCCAGAGCCCTGCGGAGCTAAGAAAACGGTTAAAGAAGATTAATAAAGAGCTGAAAGTGCTTGAAAGGGAGAAAAAAGCAAGAAGAAACCGCAGGGATTCTAGATCTGCCTCCGAATACCGAAGCTCTCGTGAACGAAGTGCTTCTAGAAGTAGTTATAGAGATTCTAGATCTCCATCGTCACGACGAAGTGTGAGAAGTGATTCTGATAGCAGAGAGGCTAGCCCTGCTTCCTCTGGCCATGGCCGTAATTCTCGAGGAAGCTCTCGTAGCAATTCTTCCAGAGGTAAGAATTTTGGTTATAAAATCAAATACTTTGGTCTCTGTGAGAGACGCTATCGATGGTGGTAGCAAGGCTTTTTTGTTTGTCTATGTGGACAAATACTTTAGTCTCGGGAGAGACTCTATCGATGGTGATAGAAAGTATAATACAATTAAGCTCTTTTATTTGTCTATGTGGACAATAATTAATGCCTTTTTCCTCGATGCATGGTAAATAAATATGAGTGAGGGCCCTGCATTATACAATGTAATAAAACAATGCATTCACTGTAGAAAAAATTTGTCCGTTGCAAAGCAGCATCAGTGCGAATCCTCTAGCTAATTGCTAGATGCGAAAAACAAGGATAGTTATACGTTCTGGTACAACCGGGTGGGGCACCCACCCCTCTGCGCATTAGATCATATAATATATGATCTAATGTCTGCGCCACACGGACACGCACGATCATGAAACGAATCGAAAGGATTCGTCTGGACGGTCAGGGCCGTTCTTAGAAACACATGTAATTTGAATAATTGTGCGGTAATTTAATTTTTAATGGCAGGGCCGTTCCTAGAATTTTATTTAAGTAGATTAGACATCTTATAATGTCTTATTGTATAAAATACGTGTAATGAATTGTTTTATTACTGTTGTCTCCTAATATTTTGCTATGTGCAAATTTATAATGTTTTATTTTTTCCTTCTTCAGGAAATGCGTCATACGATGACGAAAATAAGGAAAATAACAGTTTAGCCGTGGAAGTATTAAACATTTTGGGAGAACATAAAGTTACCGAAAAAAGTTACGATGCACCCTTAAGGGAAGAAATTGTAGTTAGATGGGGTACAATTTTAAAAAATGGGCTGTTTGGACCTGATAAATCCAATATTTTGGATAAATACCAATTCCCAACAAATTTCAAGGAATTGGAGGCTCCCAAATTAAATTTGGAGGTAGCTTCAGTTGTTACTGACTCAGTCAAGAGTCGTGACAATAAACTATTACATGTTCAAAACCAAATTGGCAAGAGTATGAGTGCCATTGGGAAGGCACTTTCTCTTGTATTGAAAAAAGAGGGGGGAGGTGACCTCTCTATAATACAGTACTTGTCCGATGCAGGTAAACTGCTAGCTGATGTTCACCTTTATCAATCCTCAACTAGAAGAGATTTGGTTTCAATGAACCTAAACAAAGAATTAAAAGAAACGATGAACGATGTTAATCTTGATGGATGGTTGTTTGGTAATAATTTAGAAGATAGGGTTAAGGCAACCCAAAATCTAGAAAAATGTGGTCAAATTTTAAAACCGCAAAAACCGAAACAGTTAGATTCCAAGAAGCCATCCGTGCCTTTAAACTCGAAAAGTCTGCCCCGATTTCAGCAGAACACCCATCGAGGCAGACAAAAACAACAGTTTCGAAGTTCATATCATCAAAGATCCCAGTTCCAACAAAAATATCGAAACAATCGTTATCAGAGGCCGGATCAAAACAACCGGTATCAGAGACCGCCTCAATCATCGAGGACAGTGAACCGCAGATACATATAACTGTAAGTAAGCCTACAGGTAGACTTATGAACTTTTACGAAAACTGGGCAAAAATTACTTCAGATAAAAAACTTTTATCTTGGTTAAAAGGTTTTAAAATTCCATTTTTCAAATTTCCAGTTCAAAAACAGGTATATAAGGAACCTAAATGGTCTTCCACTGAGGTTTTAGAATTAAATAATTCAATTACAAAATTAATAAGTTTAGGTGCCGTCAGCAAAGTTTTACCTTGTAAAAATCAGTTTTTATCCGGTATATTTTTAGTCCCTAAACCGGACAATACATATCGTATGATATTAAATTTAAAAGAACTTAATAAATTTGTTAAGTGTGATCACTTTAAATTAGAGGACCATAAAACAGTTAAACGTCTTATTAGGAAAAAATTTTTTATGTGCACTGTAGACATCAAAGATGCTTTCTTGTTCGTTCCTATAGATAAATCTGATAGGATATATTTACGTTTTCAATTTAATGGTAAAATATACGAATTTAATTCCTTGCCTTTTGGCCTTAATTGCGCCCCTTTAATCTTTACAAAGCTTTTAAAACCTGCGTTATTTCACCTTAGAAATAATGGATTCTTGTCTGTTTTATATTTGGACGATTTTCTTTTGCTAGGAAATACCTACGAAGATTGTCTTAATAATGCTAAATATACAATTAAATTCCTTGAATCTTTAGGATTCATTATTAACTTTAAAAAGAGTTGTTTGACACCAAGTCAAAAATGCAAGTATTTAGGTTTTATTTACAACACAGTTGATATGTCAATTTCACTAACCAAAGAAAAAAGATTAAATATACTTAAGGCTATTAATTCAATAAGTAACAAAAACACATGTAAAATTAGGGATTTTGCAGCCTTCTTGGGTCTTTTAAGCTCTGCTTGTCCAGCTATCCGTTACGGTTGGCTCTATACCAAGTTATTTGAGAGAGGAAAATATCTTTCTCTTGGGGAAAATAATGATAACTATAATTCACTAATGAAAATTCCCCAGCATTTTTCATCTGATTTTAATTGGTGGAAATCACATATTTTGACTTCAAAAAATTGCATCTATCAGTCAAAATTTGAATTTGAAATATTCTCTGATGCATCCACAAGTGGATGGGGTATTTTTTGTAAAGGTATGAGAACGCACGGATATTGGACTAGCAAAGAAAGAAATTTTCACATTAATTATTTAGAGCTATTAGCTGCCTTCTTTGGACTTAAATGTTTCGCAAAGGATCTTAGTAATTGCAATATTCTTTGTCGTATTGATAACACCACTGCCATTGCTTATATTAATCGTATGGGTAGTGTACAGTTCCCAGTCTTAAATGAGCTTACGCGAAAAATTTGGCAGTGGTGTGAAGCAAGAAATATTTTTATTTTTGCTTCGTACATAAGATCATCTGAGAATGTAGAAGCTGATGAAGAATCTCGTCGTTTACCAGCCGAGACAGAATGGGAGCTTGGAAACCCAGCATTCAATAAAATTGTTCTTCATTTTAACCAGCCGATAATAGACCTATTTGCTTCTAGAAGTAACAAAAAATGTGAAAAATTTGTTTCTTGGAAAAGAGACCCAGAGGCTTTTGCAATTGACGCTTTTACTATCAGTTGGAGCAACATGTTTTTCTATGCATTCCCACCGTATTCTATAATTTTACGGGTATTACAAAAAATCATTGATGATAGAGCTCAAGGTGTGGTTGTTATCCCTTTATGGCCAGCCCAACCGTTTTTTCCAATTTTTAAATCTTTACTTGTTCAAGAACCATTATATTTTAGTCCTGATATTAATTTACTTCTTTCTCCCGATAGAACTCCGCATCCCTTATGGAAGAAGACTACCCTGGTGGCAGGTCTCTTATCTTACAAGCCTTAAGACAACGGGGTGTACCTGATTCGTCTATAAATATTTGTTTGGCATCTATAACTCAGTCTACGCTCAAGCAGTACGATAGTGGTTTAAAGTTTTGGTGGACCTTTTGTTTTCAAAATGACAATAATATTTTCTCAACTTCCCCATCAATGGTGTTAAAATTTTTATCATCTCAATATGAAAAAGGGGTTTCGTACGGTACTTTAAACTCCTATCGATCGGCTTTGGCTCAAATTTCAGATTTCAATCTAGCGGACGATTTGCGAATTAAAAGGTTTTTTAGAGGCGTAGCTAATTTACGACCAAATAAGCCTAAATACGATACAATTTGGGACCCTGCTATAGTTTTAAAATACCTTGCTTCGCAAAATAATGATACAATTTCTTTGGAAGATTTAACCTGTAAATTGGCAACTTTATTGGCACTTGCCACTGGCCATCGAGTACAGACTTTTTCACTAATAGAAACTGTTAATATAGAAAAGAGTCAACAAACATTGGAAATTAAAATACCGGCAAGAATAAAAACTTCAAAAATTAATAAATGTCAACCGACTCTTATTTTACCAATTTTTGATGAAAATAAAAATATTTGTGTGGCCACAACACTCTTGTTATATTTGGAAAAAACAAAAAAGTTACGAAATTTAAATACTAATAGACTTTTTATTACCTTTAAGAAACCATTTCACAATGCTTCGTCTCAATCCATTAGCAGATGGATCAAGCGTACTCTTAATAAAAGTGGTATTGATACCAATATTTTTTCCGCACATAGTACAAGACACGCGGCTACTTCTTCCGCGGCTAGATGCGGCGTGAGCCTGGACACTATAAGGCGGACCGCAGGTTGGTCAAATACGTCTAGTGCATTTGGAAATTTTTATAAGCGTCCACTTAACAAAATAGATAACTTTGCTGGCGCTGTACTAGGTACAATGTAAGATTTTGTTTTGTTAAAACATTTATTTATATCAATGTTGCACAATATTTTGTCAAAATACTTTCGACTTGTTCAAATAAACTATTTTTTAATGATTTTATAATTTTTTATGATTAAACAACTACTGTTGCAACCAACTTTAAACATCTACAGTTATTCTTATTTTCGAGACTGGACAAGACCAATAATTTATAGATCAAACGAACTTACCTAAGTGATGTTCGATCTTAATTATTGGCTGGTCCAGTCGAAGAAAATAAGTCCCACCCTACCCAACACCCCAAAAATGTTGCAACAGGTATGATCACCACTTTAAAGGAAATGATCTAGATGGGACCTTGGCAGTATGAGGGAGAGCAGGGGAAGTTCAACTTTAAAATTTGTGGTAGGATCGTAGGGTCGAGCGTGGAGTGGGAGGTACTACAGTTATTCTTATTTTCTTCGACTGGACCAGCCAATAATTAAGATCGAACATCACTTAGGTAAGTTCGTTTGATCTATAAATTCTCTGTTACTATTTTAAATGTCATGCATTTAAGGAAAAAATCCTTGACACAAGGATTTTTCTACCAAGAAAGAGAATAATCAAAGGAAACCAAAGTCACAGATAATCTTAAACCGATCTTAAAAGAAGATTATTACCTCGATTTAAGATAATATAAATCCAAGATAATTTATTATCTTCTGCTAAGATAACTTTTTTTTTCTGTGTTTAGTTGTTTTTAGTTCTATTAGGACATATCCACAGGCTCGCATAACAACATAGTA
Source organism: Brachypterus glaber (assembly GCA_958510825.1). Taxonomy (NCBI): domain Eukaryota; kingdom Metazoa; phylum Arthropoda; class Insecta; order Coleoptera; family Kateretidae; genus Brachypterus; species Brachypterus glaber. The sequence goes on along the minus strand of OY294044.1, from coordinate 12,967,603 downwards.
CATAACAATGCGATGCCGTGATGGACTGCCGTCTATTTAGATTAGATAAAGAGAGAAGTTCTACAGAAAGAGATAAAAGTATAATTATTATTAAATTAAAGAATGTTTTTGTGTATTTCGGTATAAAATTTTTATTAATAGCCGAGCCGACTTTCAGCTACCTATGTAGCCATCGAGGGGTGTCTCACCTTTGACAATACATGTACGCTTTAGCTGACATTACCTCGACATTACTTGACAGTACGGGACATTACCTGACATTACTTGACATTACATGACATTACTTGACATTACTTGACATTACAAGACATTACTTGACATTACTAGACATTACAGACATTATATCCTAGTGCGCATGTGCGTAGACATTATCTAGTATTTACGCCTGCGCGTAAACATTGCAAGTGTAAAAATTTCTACGCGAAAGGGTGAGGTTAGTTCTGAAACATGACATGGGATGGGTGTTTTTATTTCTATAGTATTAAGGTCACATTCGTTAAACATAAACTTGAACTTAAAAAACGATTTTTTTTAGTTATCAAAAATCATACAAGCAGTTTTTTCCCAGTGCAAAAAAGTACCACCAGTGGACCACTAGTAATGGTGTATAAGTAAAAAAATCAACAATTCATTCAAATAAAATACTGCGGCCAACTAAAGAATACTTACCACTACATATGTTCATTTTTAAAGGGTCCCGGACCCTGGGTCCTTAACGAAATACTGAACCCGTATACTATCGCTCGGTTTTCCGTCCGTCTGTCACAGCCGGACGGGACACTCTTGTTAGGAGCATATTTAATTTTATTATTTATTACTTGACATTACCTTGACATTAACTTGACATTACCTTGACATTACTCGACATTACGACATTATTTTGCATTTTTGACAATACATGTACACATTTTGGCCAGTGAGACACCCCTCGGTAGCCATTTTCAAGGCTCTTTTGTCAGGCGTACAAAATCGTCACGATCACACTTAAAATAAACATTAATAATAATAAATAGGACTGCAGTAAGTTAACAAAGACATTTAAAATAGAAAATATAAAATTAATTTTGACACGAAAAATTTTGTGCACAAAAAAAAAAAAAAAAATTTTTTCGTGTCAAAATTAATTTTATATTTTCTATTTTAAATGTCTTTGTTAACTTACTGCAGTCCTATTTATTATTATTAATGTTTATTTTAAGTGTGATCGTGACGATTTTGTACGCCTGACAAAAGAGCCTTGAAAATGGCTACATAGGTAGCTGAAAGTCGGCTCGGCTATTAATTCCTACAAACGGTATACATTGTCAACCCCAACATTTTATTTTAATAATTATTTTTGTTTTAAAATAAAATTATGCATATTTTAGGTAAAAATAACATTTTGGATTTTATTTTAAATTACATTAAGATAAGATATTTGTTTTTTTTTTAAGTAAAAAACTGTTTTTTTTTTTAATTTTTACACAGCTATGTGTACAGTAGGTCTAAAGTTTCCTAGGGAACTAGGAACCTACTCCTTAATCCTTAAAAAGTCATTGATAATAAAAACCCCGTTGTGTGTGGAGTTTTTTGTACTTGTTGTTGTGTTTAATAAGCTGTTTTATGTATTCTTTAATAATTTTGCATATAATGCACATTTTTTGTTGCACTGTGATAAAATCCAAATATAATATTATTAGGGAATTTTCTTTTTGGGTCGGTATTGAGGACCTAAATTTATGTTGGACTGCTGTCCATTGAGTACAAAGATTACTAGACAATAATATTCTATTGTGTTTGATATTTTATTTTCTTTAGATATTACACGGAAAGAAATTAGTGGGCTCTGCGCTATACATTATAAGATATTTGGTAACAGTGGCAAATTATAGTGATTTAAGCTATAGATTATAAGGGACACAATAACTAATAATGTTAAAAATAAATTGGAAACGATTATATATATTACAGACACGATTATATTTATTACAGGCACTATTATAAATTTACAGAAATTTTATTATATTATAAAAATTATTAGCACGGACAATAATTTAATCTATTTAAGCTATAAATGCCATACTATTTGTTATATTTTATTATTCACTAAACAATTAAAGTATTTCATATAAATTTTTACACTGACTGCCATAATTGTAAGAGAAATTGTATTTATATAATAAGCGATTATAATTTGCTTGGTATGTGTGTTATAGCGCTCCTAGCTATAATTTTTTTTTCTGTGTATGATAAATTATTATTGATAACGGTTCTGTTGTAAAACATTATGTTGATATTATTTTGTATGCCTACTTTATTATTTTACGTTTAAAAAGTAATTAGTAAACTCATCTATGCATTTATTAGGTAGTAGGTATAATATAGGTATATTATTAAATATACCGTGCGGTCCAAAGTCCATTTTTCAGATACACGTATGCAAATTATTGAATAGAATATATTAATTAAAATTGTTGTATCATATTTTTGTTAAACAGTTTAGCGCCACAGGCGAAATTTTTTAGGATTTTTAAACACGTATTTTCTAAACACCTTAGACGTTAAAAAACAAATTATTTTATAAGTTTTATAAAAATTATGGCCGGTACTCGAACTCGGCTTGGTAATCATATTATGGTTCCGCAGGCAAAAACTTTTATAAATTCTTTTTTAAACAATTCAGAATTTTCAAAGCAAATTTTAACTATTTATAAAACATTTTAATTACAAGTTTCTTATGAATTTGGGTTATGTAACCATTTTCAGCGCCGCAGGTAATTTTTTTTAGAAATCTGTAGGACCAAACACTTTGGAATTGTTAAAAACAAAACAAAATAATAAATTATATGAAAAGCCGTGCCCCCCCCTCATCGGGGCCCTCATGTACATAAGCTGGTGAAACCTAAAATTATACTTTTGAAATAAAATTATAGACCAAAATTTTTTCAACTTGCCAAAAAAAATTGTTATATAGGTATCTACAGTGTGTCCCCGGATCGACTTGACAATACCATAAAATTACCTTTTTTTTTCGAATTATTTAGGATTTTCTACCATTTTCTTCTTGCTTTTCAAAAATTATTTCAATGGTTTTTAAGTGTCAAATAAGGTTTAGATTGATAATTAATTTAAAACACAAGATAGTTAACCTTTTATAGAAAATTAAATTTATTATGCCGACCATAAAACAAGAAACAAATGAGCATCAACTCAGATTCCAAGGGCGTAGATCTTTTTCTTCTATGGGAGGGGGGTAATGCCCAGGGCCGGCCTTTCAAGCCTCAAATTTGGCGCCCCTAGCAAAAGAAAAAACACCCTAAAATAAAGCTTTGTGCGCCTACAAAAACAAAAATTGCCCCCCAAAAAATGCCATCAAGAAAAAAAGCTTTGCCCCTGACGGTTTCTACCAAACTTGGGGCCTCAAAAAAATACCAACAAGAAAAAAACCTCTGTCCCTGACGGTTTCTACCAAACTTGGCGCCCTGCAAACAAAATTGGCGCCCACGCCTATGGGGGGGATAATTACCCCCATTACCCCCCCCCTCATCTATGCCCTTGTCAGATTCTGCGCGAAGCTTATAAGCTTCGCTTCGAGGTAGGTATACCTACCTCGATTAATTTTATTATCATTAACCACCATAAAAGAGTACTCTCTCCTTGTCAAATTGTGTGGGAAGTAGTTGTCATTTATAAACCCGGCAATACTTACAATGAAGGAGCATGCATATTCATGAGACAGTTGCGTAGCCAGAAAAATTTAAAAAGCAATAATTCTTATAATTTTTTAGTTATTTTGTTGTACTTTCTGTAAATAAATTTTAGAGACGGACGAGTTGTACACACAGGGTTTGAATAGTGTATTTTTAAGGTGTGTTTTTCGTCAGAAAAAAAGGATTCTGTCAAGATTAAAAAAAAACTAAGTCAAGAAGAAAGTTCTAAAAATCCTAAGATCGCGAAATTTCCAAGCGCATCCATATTTCAAAAATTACTAACAAACTAATTATTTGTTTGTGACAAAAATGAACCTCTCTGTTTTCCCTTATTAAAAGCGTTAATACAGAGTTGCTCATTTGCGGCAAAAAAATACAAAACAAACATCGTTTATTTAGGTACCCTTTTTTTGTTAACCCTGTAAGGTTCAATATTACTTTTATAAGGACTAAAATTACGAAATTAGGTTATACGACTAATTATGATCACCTAAATCGAGTTCTATCATTAAGTTTGATATACCGTGCGATTATAAAGTGCCGAACACTTTTTAACGCAAAACTGGCATTAGCGATGTGTAAAATGCAAGAAAGCTGCGTGCGTTTTACTGGCCACCGAGCTGTTGTACATAGCAATCACATGGGCTTGTCGCTCAAAACTCTAACAGAGGTGTGGCTTCAAACGAAGAGTATTTTCTTTTCAAACTGTTCCGCACTTTATAATCGCACTGTATATATATTTTTTTAAGTGATATTTGTAGTTGTATGTGGGAATATTAGGCCATAATATATCGTTAGGCCATAATATATCTAAAATAAATATGAACATTACGCATTAAATAATTATAAACTAAGTTATTCATATTAGAAGCTTTTTTACCTTGAAATATTCACCTTATCACATACTAAAGTTATCATAAACGCCAAAGAATCAACACATGTTACACACACTCTAAACAGCTGTTAGGCGACATATTAGTACAGTCATTTAAGGTGAAAAAAGGGGTAAATAAATCTTTGTTTTGACATTGTATAAATTAACTCAAAAGTCTCATAGAATCTCGTGTCAGCGTCGCAAGATATTCAAGGTCAAAGGTTGACTTTTGGAGCGCACAGCATATTATATATGATAACGCTAGGTCAACTGTCGAATCAAATTCATAGTACAGTCTATAACTATAATAAATATAATATTTTTAGTAAATAATTAACTTTATAAACTGTACTATGTATTGAATTCTACAGTTAACCTAGCGTTATCAAATATACGGATAAGCGTTATCTCGAGAACGGTTAATTGTATAAAATATTGCCTCATACCAACTTGTAGAGAATTTGATGCCCTACAACTTCGCTAGCAACTCAAAATGTCATTTGAAGCAAAAAAAAAAAACAAGAAAATTACAAAAAACGGTTTTTGCGACCTTTGATCTTGAATATCTTGCGACGCGGACACGAGATTCTATGAGACTTTTGAGCTAAGTTATAGAATGTCAAAACAAAGATTTATATAAGTTTACAGCTTGTTATATTTCATTCCGAGGTTGAATCCCTATTTGACTTGACTAATATTGAAATTTGCTTTTGCTTTGCGCAATAGTTTTAGGGGTTAAAACCAAAAAACTAATAACTCTTCTCTCTAGAACAGGCATTTCATTTGTAAAAACTGACAAAAACGTAGCCAACATATACATTTGTTTGTCTTACTCTCACAGCTTTGTTATAACAGAGAAAACAATAACAGTTACTGGTAACTGTTATTGTTCAGGCCTGAATATACCTACTATTTGTTTACAAACAAACCGAGATGTTGGCGATACTTTATATTAACGGTATGCGTATTCTAGAGAGAAGAGTTATTAGTTCGTTGGTTAAAACAATCTTATAAAATGAAATAAACTACCTTTGAGGGGGCCACTTGCACCAATGATGGTTTAACTTTAAACTTGGATTAAATTGACGGATGGCCAATCAGAACGCAGCATTTTTAATTTAAACTCGGTTTAGCTGAGTTAATCCCGTACCAAAATTTGGTGCAAGTGGCCCAGAAAGACTAAAAACCAATAAAAATAAATACTAAAATAAATTTAAGTGACTTTAAAGGCTTAAAAAATATAACGGGCTAAGAGAAATTTTGCCCCCCCTGACAACGCCACTGCAACGAAGGACCTTGCATATTCATGAAAGTGGAACAAAAGGCCGATACATCATTGTACACAAGAGCATTCAGAAAGGCTATTAAAATCTAGTTAGCGTTGGTATCTGCAAACTCCAGAGCTCGAAACAATCTGCAGATTTGACTAAAAATCACGCACCGCACCCTCATCTGTTTTTCACGGCCTGCTCTACAAAAGGAAAAATGCTACAGGGATTTATTTTACCGTAGGTATCTACAGATATGTCAAATGTTTTTTTATATTTTTCTGGAATTTATTATTGATCCAAAAAGTAAGTGCTTATACATATTATACATATACATTATAGGTGGTAAATTTAATGGCAGGTTCCGGCAAGTTCAACGTACCTATCATTTTTAGGCTATCCCAAAAGAGTTGCTATGTAATAACATGTTATCAATCAAAATTGCACCAAGTGGCAAAGACATAAATAACATAAAAGAATCTACCCACTTAAGAGGTTCTATAGACAAGTCCAAACGTCCTAAACAACAAATTCTTGGATACAAATGTGTTTCATGAAAAATAAGTAACTTTAAAAATGTCCGTCTGTCTGTCTGTCCGTCTGATGTCTCTTTTTTTGTAGACACCTTAACTCAAGAACGAATAATCCAATCGACTTCAGAAAAAATTAAGTTCTATAAGGGGAAGATCCCTATCGTTTTTCAAAGTAATCCCCAAAAAAAGTTAACATTTCTACAAAAACAAATAAGTTTTCAGATCTCAAAATAACCTATTTCTTGGCATTTTACTTTTCTGTTTGCAGCAAGCGCAAAATTAAATTTTGCGCGCTATAGTGTAGGCAACTGGCATGTCAATCGTAAAAGAAATGTCAAGTATATGCTACTAGATGTTGTGCCCTGCCATTTTTTTAATATAAAATTTTTATTTATTTTTAATGAAATCTTAATTTTGTGTGCTAAATATTTGTGTTCTAAATATATGTTGTTATGAAGGAATTTTAGAGAGTGACAGTGATGAGGATTTTACTTTAAAACCAGCAGATTTGCAGAAACTCCGACACGGATAGCTGCAATTAGCCGCTTCTTGCTGTCATGGTAACGAGCAGAAAAGTAAAATACTAAGAAATAGGTTATTTTGAAGTCTGAAAACTTAATTTGTTTTTGTACAAATGTTAACTTTTCTATTAGATCGTAGAAAAATAACTATTTCATATGCAGTGCTTGGAATTATTTATCTTTTTAAAGATTCATTAAGGAAATAGTTATTTATGGTACTAGTGGGTAAAGTAAGATATTGCCCATGAGAAAATTAACCTGCGATGCGTCAGCCAAGCAGGTTAATTTTCGAGAGAGCAATATCGGTTTACCCATAAGTGCCATCAAGGTTTTATCCAATAAATAGCTTAGGAATTCTTATTTTTATTAAAAATTTTAATGACATTTACAAGAAAATAATTTGACAAGTGACAGTTGAGTGGGTAAAATAAATAATTATCCACTCAATAAAGTAAAAGCCACGCGGGGGTTATTATTGAGTTTATCTATTTAAAAACGTAAAATTTATTCTTGAAATTCACTTATTGTTTACTGGCTATAAAAAAAGTTTATAAATGGTGCCGCCGAAAAATTTTTGCACGCGGGTCACCAATTTGTAGTTACGCCAGTGATTTAATAATATTAGGGCTCTGTGTTTTGCCATTAGATAAATAGGACAGGAATATCCCATATCTAGATAATAAATATTATCTAGTAGAATCCCCATAATAATATTATCATTGCTTTCAAGGATTGTTTTTGTTTCTCGTGACTATTTGGGATTTTCTTTTGTCCAGATAGTGTTTTTTTTTTCTTTTAAGATTTACCTGTACGTATTTTTAGAGACTGTAGACACGTACGTAAATATTTAAAGTAACCAAAATTTTATAGGTACTCAGGTATTATATGATTTCTGTCTGTATTAAAAATGAACCTACCTATTTTTGAAAGCCGTAAAATAAATAAACAGAATTCCTTTTTCTTAAAACCGACAGATTTTGCAGAATATCACTTGAAATTCTTTGAATTTATTTACTGGTCATCTTATACCTGAGATTCTATACAGTGTAGGTATTTAAAAACTTCAGTAGGTGTCTCTAACTTTTAAACGGCCTAAGTTCCGACTTTACCAAATGACGATATTCCGAGGGGTCTATCACTGCTGCATTCGATGTACAAAATTGTCTGCATTATTCTGAATTAAAAATATCGTGCAGTACGTGCATTTTCGTAAAAATATAGTGCATTACCTGCATTTTTCGTAAAACCTCGTGCAGTATCTGCATTTTTCATGCATTTTCTGCAGTAGGTGTACAAAAATTTCCCAGTGATAGACCCCTCGCGATGTTCAAACCAAAGCTTTTTTTGGAGGTGAGGACTTTTTTTTAGTTATCAACAATTTTGTTGGGGATTTTCTTATTATAGTTTGACGCACGGATCTGTGGCTACGGGAAATATGTTTGGAATGTGCGTGCAAGTCAAGTAAGAGGCCCGTTCTAGGCACGCATGTCTTATAACGCTCTTGATGGCAAGAAGAGAGCGCAAATGATTCCTCCCCCTTTCGTCGGAGACTTTCTTTCATGCGAAGAACTATAGTTTGTTAATTTAAGTTTGTTCTTTACAAGGTTCTTTACTATTATTGCCAGTAATCTGGCAATATTTTGGAAATGGGTTCCTAATATTGTCAGTATGCAGTCTTTTTTAAAAAGAAATAATATTTTTTTTCTTCAAGCGTACCAAAATGTTCATATTTTATAACTGAACACACTAGTTAGAAGTGATCTATTTTTTTACAGTAGAAAAATTAGTTCATTGTTGTACGCCGTAAAAAAAAGTTTGTTAGCAAAATCACCACTGGCGGCAGCACTCTTTAACTTTGATAACAGCCATACTTCAAACTTGTTTGTTTATTATGTAAACAAGTGGTTCTCGAGATTCTTTGCAAAAACCTTGTGTGAAATTGATTAAAAATTATTGAAGAAGAATATATGGTTTATACACTTACAAATCTCTCCGAAATTGCAAATGCTACATTAGACAAGTTACCATCGAAATCGCGAAAAGTGTAGGATTTAGCCTACGAAAAAAATTTAAAATGAGCTAAGGAAGGTTTAAGTTTATTTAGAAAGGGTTTTATTTTCCTATTTTAATATAAAAAACATACTTTATTACTGAATAAATTAAATTCAACAATTAATATTTAAAAATATATATATAGGATGCTTGAAGAAAAAATAGTATATTTCACTCAGAGGAAAAGTGCTTTTTTTTACTTATCTGTAGTTTCCGGACTCCGCTTCGCGTCGTCCGTAAATTCTACAGACTAGTAAAACAAAGCTTCACTTTTCCTCTTAGTAAAACAATATACTATTTTTGAAGCTCTTGCAATTTATTTTTTAACCATAAGAATAAAGATATGTTTATTGTTGATTTCTCTGGTGATTACAAATTAATTTTAATGCAATAAAATTGCAGTGACAAATCTTGAGGATAAAGAGATATCGCCACTTGTGAAATCGAAAAAAGGGAATACCCAGCGTAATGTATGCATAAAATAAACTTATTGACGTACCTAAATGGTAGTTTAGGCCCCCACAAAAATAAGTTTCATGGTATATCTATTTAGTCTTAAAATCAAAAACTGAATTTTAATAATTTTGTAGCAAGGAATTCTTACATCATTTTGTCTTAGTGTGTGGTCCCCTGAAAAAAGTGCTGAAGAGTCTTCACCATCTCAATTGTCTTGACTATTCAGCCTAAAGTGCTACTTAACTGCTGACTCGTCAACAGCCACAAGTAAACTTGTATTATTGAAACATCGTATCTGTGTTTATTTGAATATGGTATTAAAATGATTTATTATATTTTTTGCAGGGTGGTCCTTTAATTTGTTCCCGAATACGGTAAAGCACAAGGAGCTCCCTACGGAGGGTTATAACGTATAGGTACGTGTTTCCTACAGCCATTAATTGGGGGTCCAAAATGATCAAACTTTGCGTTACGTAATACTTGAACGTTCCCTTAGGTGTTAGGTCGTAGGAAATTTTTTTTACAGAACTTCGACAATTGAGTTCTACATAAGGACAAAAAATACTGTTTATAGGTTGAGGTTTGTAACCGTAATCGATCTAAAAACAGTGTTAGTCCGTGTGTCATACATTATTTTTTATTTGATTGTAATTAATATAAAATCAACGTCGACTATTTTACTTTGCGCACTGATGCGAAAAATTTAACTTTTTGTGCAGTTTTATTATACAAAAAGTGACGCTTTTAGATAAAATTAACGAAAAAAATAGTATATTGTTTTACTAAGAGGAAAAGTGAAGCTTTTTTTACTAGTCTGTAGAATTTACGGACGACGCGAAGCGGAGTCCGGAAACTACAGACGAGTAAAAAAAGCACTTTTCCTCTGAGTGAAACATACTATTTTTTCTTCAAGTATCCTATATATATTTTTTAAATATTAATTTTTGAATTTAATTTATTCAGTAATAAAGTATGTTTTGTTTATTAAAATAGGCCAATAAAACCCTTTTGAAATGAACTTAAACCTTCCTTAGCTCATTTTAATTTTTTTTCGCAGGCTAAATCGTACACTTTTCGCGATTTCAATGGTAACTTGTCCAATGTAGCATTTGCAATTTCGGAGAGATTTGTAGGTGTATAAACCATATATTCTTCTTCAATCATTTTTAATCAATTTCACACAAGGTTTTTGCACAGAATCTCGAGTCAACCACCTGTTTACATAATAAACAAACAAGTTTAAAGTATGGCTGTCATCAAAGTCAAAGAGTGCTGCCGCCAGTGGTGGTTTTGCTAACTAACTTTTTTTTACGGCGTACAACAATGAACTCATTTTTTTACTGTAAAAAAATAGATCACTTCTAACTAGTGTGTTCAGTTATAAAATATGAACATTTTAGTACGCTTGAAGAAAAAAAATATTTTTCAGCAGACGATATATCACAATTATTGAGACTAATTAAGGTGCAAATTTAATTATCCACAATGGTGAGTATTAAATCCATGACTACTACTAAAGTATTTATATTCTTGTTAATATAATTAAAAATAAAATGACATATTCATGACATATTAATTTTAGTTTTGTTTAAATATTTGTAGGCATACCGGGTGAGTTTTATTTATGTCCACCCCTAAAGTTAAGATTAATTTTGGTGATTTATATCATTTTACATTAGCTATAAAATGGCAGATTAATTTTTTGTTTCGCTACCCGTTTCGCCGAAAATTACCTCAACTTTTTATTTTTAAATAGAACACCCTGTATATTTTTACATTTTTTGATTCAGACTTTTTCTGAATCCAACCATGTATCATTTGTCAATTTTTGAATTTTTGAACTAAACTCAAAGTTCTTGAATGAAGAGCACGTGTTTTTGAATGAAGATCCGCGAATATAGCTTTGAACATAACGAAAGACACTTGTCCTTGATTTAAGCAATGCTTTTTTTTCTGTGCATCCGTACCGGAATTCTCATTTTACCTATATTTGTCACAGAACTGAAGGTCTAGAACGGCTATGTGAGAGAGATAGAAAGTAATTAAATGTGTAAAATTCTCTCCGCCATTTTGACTTCTTTTCTGAGGCGGGAAATTCAAATGTTTGTTTACGTTACACTAACCTAACCTCGCAGACAAAATCTGATAAATTCTGAAAAAAAATCTTAGTAAAAAACAAAGGACCTGCAGAGGAAAATTTAATGTTTAATGCAAAAATGTAATCAAGTGCTTAAGCACATATGTATTATACATATAATATGTCGACAACCCCAACAAAAGTCGCAACTCATTTTAGCAGTTGAGTAATAAACTGCATAATTTGTTATAGTTAAATAACTGATATTGTGATCAGGACTCATATTGGAATATTGGAGTTGTAGAATATTTAATATAATAATTAGATAACTTCTGTTTTTTTGTATCAAAAAGGGGTTGTCTATAAATTATGCAACAGTTTTTTGGGGGAAATGGGTCCTCCAAATCTCTATTCACCCTTACATGGGAGGCTAGGGGTCTTACAGCATCTTACGTATAATTTTCTTATTTAGAAGGTCAATCAATACAAATCACAGAAAAAACTTTAAATAACTTATGCCTATATTATTCCAAATGAATTTTGCTCTTACATAAGGTAGGTCAAGTGGGGTAGGGGTTCAGCAAAATCTTACAAACACTTACACAAGGGGGGTGGAGATATAAAGCTGTCAAATTTTTCCTTATGCAATTTATATATAGACCTAAATCAATCACTATCCTTTTAATCAGAGGTATTAATGTATACAAGTACTTGTTATGTAATATATTTTATTCATAATATATTGTATACAAGGTAAGACTTAAAAATAGTATCTTATACTAATATTTAAACAAAAGATTACTAAAAATATATTCTTATGAATACCTACATAAATAAATTTAGATCATCTACAAAGGATCGAAAAAAGAAGCATGACACAATTTATAGATAGCCCCTTAGGGTGAACCTACCCAAGTCTCTTCGTTTAATTAGATTATATCTTGCATCAGTGATTTCATTTGTTGTCAGCAAATCCAAAAAATCTACCAATTGATTTTGTAGCATTTTGACAGCAAAGCCTCCAATGTATGTAACAATGCTGCCACAATATTCAGTGAGTCCTATGTGCTATGAAAGAACATCGTAGTCATCTGCTGAAACATTCTCATAACCAATATTGTTTTTTCTCAAATTTGATATATCGATTGCATCTATCATATTTTTATTTTTTATTTTTGCACTGGAAACGTTTAAAACTGTGGTGGTATCTAGCACCCGCCACCACTGCCGGACACGTCCGCATGTGAAATTAATTTTCTTATTGACCACATCAACTACAGTGCAGGCGGATTATTATTGAAGACGTTCCTTGAACTAAAAACAAAAAAATAGAATTAATTATAAATTTTACATATCGTCAGTACATATTACTATTTTCTAAATTAAACCAAAATGAGGTTTTTATACAACTAGCGTGTATTTCAGGCATGATTTTATCAGTTATCACAAACCAATTCGTTACTTTTTGTATTATTAACGTACACGCCGTAATTCAACTTACCTATGAAAGGTAATGTTGGAATTTGAAGATAGAAGTCTCCTAATGTTTTTGAACATAGCAATTCATTTTAAATGCAAAAAACACTTAGCACAGCATGGAAAAAGGAATAAATACAATTAATAAACACAGCCATAAATGAACTCGACACAGCTGAGTCAAATGTCATACATACATACATACAGTGTTGTCAGATATATCAAATTGACAGGAATAAACAGACTTTAAATTCACTTATGCTAATAATTTTTTTGTTAATTTAAGTATTTTAAAACACATTTATTAATATTAAATGTATCATTTATGTGTTTTTCTTAAGATTTATAGATTTTATTTGAAATAATATATTTTATTATATAAAACAAAAGAACCGCTATAGTGTGTTGGCAACGTTGGATTCGCCATTTTGACTACATTCTGAAATATATCTATACTTTGTTATTACACACTCAGAAGACCTGCGCAAAGCTCAAATTCCGTTCTAGATGTTAAGTTCTGTGATATTTGTAGGTACTGGAATTTTACCTGTATCGATGCTAAGATCTTACTATATTTAGTAAAATCCCGGACTGGTAATGCATTGCAATGCTGCCTTTTTTTCAAAATGTGGGAGAAACAGAAACATTGATTGCCATCCAGCATCAAAGATTGTATCTAACATCTAATTAAGGGTATCATCAACAAATACCTCTCCTTTAACAAAAATCCTCACGGAGGGGGGCTCACGGCACGAAAAAGTAAAGCACCGATTTAAAAAAATATAGATATGTTACATATCGTTGAAAATAGATTTCGAGTACAGTCTTAAAATAATTAAGAACAACAAATACAATGCTTAAAAAAAATTACCTGAAAAAGTAAGGAGCTAACTTTGAAGATTTTCCCTTTGTATAGATTATCTATAACATATCTATAATAGATAGATGGATATTATAATATAATATCCATCTATAATATAATAATATAATATAATATAGATAGATTATTTTCATTATTATTTGATATTGTTAAAAAGATTTTTTTTGAGAAATAAATTGGAGTTTGTTGTTTTTAAACTTAAAAGTTACAAGTCATCATGGTCAGAGTTGATTAGTACAAGGAACCAAAAACTGATTTTTTGAGATAGGGGGTTTCAAAATTTACAAGTCGATATGTGATTCATCGCTGAAAATAAAGTTCAGAACCCTGTTTGTACGAACGAAGTCATATTTGTCCAATGGACAGCAGTCCAATACGTTAGGCAACATAAATTTAGGTCTTCAACACCAACCCAAAAAGAAAATTCCCTAAAAATATTATATTTGGATTTTATCACAGTGCAACAAAAAATGTGAATGCTTTGCAAAATTATTAAAGAATACATAGAACAGCTTATTAAACACAAAAACAAGTACAAAATCTTCACACACAACGGGGTATTATCAATGACTGTCAAATTAAGGAGTAGGTCATACGTTCCCTAGGAAACTTTAGACCTACTGTACACATAGCTGTGTTATAAAAATAAAATAAAAATAGTTTTTTACTTAAAAAAAAACAAATATCGTACCTTCATGTAATTTAAAATATAATCTAAAATTTTATTTTTACCTAAAATATGCATAATTTTATTTTAAAACAATAATATTATATTTTTATCTATTTCTGTAGAACTTCTCTCTTTATCTAATTTAGATAGGGGGCAGTCCATTATTTGGTATTTTTTTCCCTCCTAAATCTCATTTTAATACTATTAAAATTATAATAATGTATTTCCCGCATAAAATTACTGGCTTTGTATCATCTTCTTGATTAATGTTAATTCTCTTATCCTCGAAAAAGAAAAAGACAAAATCCCACGCATGTATGACCGTGAGTCGGGTCAATGTAAAATATTTTATGATTTACAAGACTTGTCGAAAGTTATAGACGAGTCGCTCGAAACCATTGTGTTCCAATCCAAGCAATACAAAAACATGATTAAAGAAGATATGTAATGCTACGCATTCCATTATATATTATTCACAGTAAATGGTATATTGCATTTCCCAAATAATAAAATAATTTTCAAAAAACAATAACCAACAAAAATACATTTTTTCAAGATCTCTTTTGAAAAACGAAAAATTATTGTAAAAAAAAATTTAAAAAAAAGTTTTCAATTTTTTTTTAATTATTTCAGTTTTTTTATTAATTTTTGCAAAATGCAAAAAATAAAAAAAATCAAAAGAAAAAATAAAAAAAAAATAAAAAAAAACTTAAAAAGAAAATTACATTCATTCAAATTTATTTTTTTTGTGGAATTGATCCTTATAATAAAAGTAATTTTTCCTGAAAAAATTACGTTAATCGGAATTTTCTTTCAGCTTTTTTCGATTTTTTTTTAAAGTTTAACCCCCCATAACTTTTTTGTTTTTGGATTGAATGTAAATTTTTTTTACAGTGTAAGCAGTTTTGATCTCGGTTTTAATCAGCGAACCAGAGCTTGTCAAAATCCTCAGTAAATGGGTCATGTTCTTCAACTTATGTCGTTATAAGTTATAACAAGAAATACGTTTCCATTTATGCTGTTATAAATTGCTCGATTATACAATAAACGAATAATTGTAATAACTACACAGCCCCACAAAAAAAATCTCCTACCCGAGCTAAACCACCATACCTATACGTTTTAGAGGTCGCTGAATCCGAATCCCAGGTCAGTTTGACCCCATTAGGTCAGGAGATTTTTTTTTGCTGATTCTATGGTTTTGACCTTGACTTGACCTCAAAAACGTATAGGTATGGTGGTTTAGCTCGGGTAGCAGATTTTTTTTTTGTGGGGCTGTGTTATTATTAATTTCTAGGTTTCTATGTAAAAACCGGTAAAAACTAATCTCTCATGGTACCCAATGTTTCTGGGCTCCCGACTTGTCGAAAGGTGTTGAGTGTTTTTTTATAACGCGTGGAACAGTAGCTTCCATTGTTGGCTGAGGTGATGAAGCTCAAATGTGTGAATTGATTAAAAATAACTTTTCTTTTAGAGCCTTCCAATGCCAAGATCAACCACCTGACTTTTTTATAGGGCTGCGAGACATATAAAATGACTTTTTTTTAATATACTATTTATTGTGTGTATTTATCATAATATTTATAATAAATATTTATTATAATAGTATATTAAAGTACTTGTTTCATAACATACATTTTTAGCGCACGAGTACAAGTTTAAAAAACGAGCCATTTGCGGCGAGTTTTCTAAAGTACTAGTGCTCTAAAAACGAGTGCTTTATACAATATTTTCTATTTTGCTCTAAAATTTAAAAAAACTTACATTTAAATTGATGACTGATTTAGTGATTTTTGTTTTGGGTTGACATTACAGTTTACACTATGTTTAAAATTCTAAGAACAAATGATATTTTGATATATTTTGCAGTCATCTCTTCTTTTTTCACTGCAATTAACCAGTCCACAATTTTAACACGGTAAAAAAATAACCCAAACACAAAATTTTGTAAAAAAGTAAACTTTAAATCGACATTGGCATTTGCACGCAAAGCGTCAAGAGATAGGCTTTTGTATGTTGCCAACCCAACAGAAAAAAAATTAGAGACCTCTTATGGGCCTATAAGAACACGCAAAACGCATGTGATTATGAGCTTATAATAGTTGCAAAATAGAAAAAATATAAGTAAATTAGGCAGATAAAACTAAGAACACTTCACTTGGGATGTCTTTGTCAAAGGAATTGTTTACTGATCTGTTTTAGTTTTGGTTTGTTTTCTTTCGTGTTGATTTATTTATTTATTTTGTAAGAAGCCATGCCAAAAAAATGCAATAATCGACCATACAAGAATCTAATAATAAAGTCTAGATGAAGGGACCACGAATAAAACTGAATGCATACATTAAAAATAAAATGACAATGGGTCATATTGTGACCAAACTTATGGAAATTAAAAGAAAACCGATAATGTTTAATTATGGGAGCCGGTCTTTCCTTCGCAAAAAATGTTTTGGTCTCGAAGTTATTTTTTGCGAATTAAATACCCCTACCCTTAGGCTCATAATAGGCCTATTAATCACGGCCGTGGTTAAAATATTTTATCTATTACTACTGAAAAGAAGATTCATACATAATGCAACCTTAAACCGAAAAAACAAAAAGATCTAGTTGGGGCAACCAAATTAATAGTTAAATACGGACCAACTATGTTGCTGGTTGCTGCAACCAGAAATCTATCTGGTGAGGACAACAGTACAACCTGTTGTGGTTATGAAAAGCAATACTTACATTTTAAGGATCCTTACCAGATTTTTCGTTGCAGCATTTAACTATTGATCTGGTTTGAACCCAACCAGATTTCACAAAATACCTTATACTAGAGTTTATTTTTTAAGGTATAGTTATTTTAAACCTTCTCGCTTGTAAACAATCTCGAAATTACCATAGCAATGTAAGTACGCATGCGTCATAAGCGAAATTACTAGGCCCAATTTACAAAACCGTAAAACGTTGACGTGCCATTAACGAGAACAAACCAATGGTTTATTACTCTAAATTACTGGAATAAAAGAGATTTTATAAGCAAATTTTGTTTCTACAGGAATACAAAAGTGTTTTTAGCAACAGCTATATCAATTCTCTTTTTTTTACATCAAAACATCATAAAAACAAAGTAAGTAACCAAAAATTATAAATTTTGGTTATGTTGACATTCAAAACAAGCCAATGCTTCAGTGTAAATCGGACTTTGTGAAGTATTTAGCGACAAATTTAAAATAACTATACCTTACAAAAATAAACTTTAGATGTCTATTTAACACTAAATAAAAATAATAAATTTTCTTTCAGAATAAAGAAAGTTGGCAACCCTATATGTTTTACCTTTACCACACAAACAGAAAAAACAGAAGCTTGATTCCGATGTTTGCTACATTATGGTTTTATAACTTTTTATTTTAATTTCTTCTCATACAGTCTGACTGTTTAGAATCAACATTTATTTGTTTTAGTATTTATTACATATTTGTTTGCATCTGGCCGAGCAAATATTTTATGTACTTAATATACTACGGTTTGATTTGTAGAATAACTATTGAATGAAAGCGTGATCAATTAATAATTTTATTTATTTATTAGAATAAATATTATTATTATTATTATTAGGCAGCGTGTCGTTCAACGTTCATTCAGCAAACTATACCTCGCCTACCTAAGTATCTACTACAAAAATAGTGGATTCTAGTAACTAGAACGTATAGAATCGATTTCTGCTATTTATTTACATTGTAGTTGTAGTTGTTAGGGGCTGTTCAAGAATGACGTCACCTCCATAGGGGGGAGGGGGGGTTGGTCAAAAGGTGACAAAAAGTGATGAAGGGGGAGGGGGGTCTGGCCAAAAGTGACGTCATTTTTTTGTATTTTATGGGGGGGTCTAGGAAAAGTGACGAAAGGTGACGAATGGGGGAGGGGGCTCAAAAATTGGTCAAAAATAGGTGACGTCATTCTTAAACAGCCCCTTAAACTTTATATCAAAAGTTTTTGAACTAATCATATATGATCAAATGGTAATTTTTTTAAATAAGTTCTATATATTGAGTGATTCCCAGCATGGTTTTAGGCAAGCTAGATCAACGTAAAGTGCAGCTTTTGATCTATCACGTGCCTTTGATTGCTTAAAATTTGAATTTATAGAGGCCAAACTCAACAACTTAGGATTCAGAGAATGCATTTTGTCTTGGTTGGTCGATTATTTAAAGAGTAGAAAATTTTTTATAAAATATGGTGGGTCTATCTCAGAAGAGCACTTTATAACCTCAGGCATCCTCAGGGCTCAGTGCTGGGACCACTTATCTTTCTTTTGTATATTAACGAATAAATGCTGGAAATTTTAAAATTAATCCGTCAGAAAGCTCTAAATTTCTGGGCATAAACTTGGAGATAGCGATCTGAGATGGACAAGCCATACTGATATGATTTCTAAAAAAAATAAATAAAATCTTTTTTTGCTATTTCCCGAATTAAATCCATTCTAGACCAACATGAGCTAATTCTCTACTACTCTTTGGTATATAGTCATATCTCTTACAATATAACACTGTGGGGTAACGCCACAACCAGCAGTAGAATATTTATACATCAAAAACGTATAATAAGACTCATTTTTAACCTAGATTTTAGGGAATCTTGTAGAAATACATTTATCGAAAAGCGAATTATGATTGTACCTAGCATATATATACAATGTATATTCAAAACAATACTGTTTGTCAAGAATAATATAGGTAAATTCAAACATGGTTTCTTAATGAGACATAGGGAGTTCTTATCTATTTCAAAACATAAATCCGCTTTATATGAAACCTCGCCCTCATATAGCGGAATTATATTATATAACAAATTGCCGCTAGAAATCAAAACTATCAATAAATTTAAAACTTTGAAAATTAAATTAAAATGCTTTCTATTACAAAAGGGATACTATAAAGTGGACTAGTTTTTAAATGATAATAGTAGGTAAACACTGTATTTTCTCTCTTTGTATTTTCTTCTATGTTATGTTGGTTATTACCGTTATATTAATCTATTATTTACTTACATTACATGTCATATGTTATAATTACCGTTAAATTTAAATTTATTTATTGTGCATTTACATTATATGTTGTACTTACGTAATATTTATAACTTGACTTGTATATCCATCAAAGGATGTGGACCAAATAAACATTTCATTTCATTTCATATATTGTTTAAAATTCTTTAACTAAACCCTCCAAGAATAGAATTGATGACCCTTAGTGGATACTTTACCCTGTTGAAAATGTGCGGACATGTGCGGATGTTTGAGGGTAAAACGTTTTTTCTCTTGTTTTGTCGTTTTTTGTCTGTCAAATCAGATTTTGGCTGTCATGATCTCTTTTACCTGCGATTTCGGACAAAACGTTCTTCCGTGTATATCCGAAATTGACGTAAGTATGATTTACATCTGCTTTTGTTTTGTTTTGAAAACATCATGGCTATCCGCGGGTAGTCATGATTCTACGGAACTTTTTTCTTCTCAAATCGTGGCAATATAACTTATCCAAGAGTATTATTCTATTGGAAACTAAGTGCAGTAAATCCATCTCTTGGACGACATGTTTATACAAGCTTAGTCATTGCGAGGCACGTGTAGGGATGCCTCCCTTACGGCGAGGGTGGACGAAATATCGCCCAATTACCAACTCATCGGTTCTGATCGAGGACGAAGTCTGATATCGAGTGATAACAAGCCATGCATAAATACGTGCTTCGCAATTTATGATTTGCTCTTGTTTTTAACCAAAGAACTTTTACCTCAAGAAGGAACATGATAAAATCAACTGTATGCTTTGTTTGAAGCGTGAACCAACTACGGTGAGGGGCTGGTGGGGAGTGACTATTGTTTACACTTAGTACGCGTAAAGAGAGAATGAATGTGTAAACTCATAGTACACAATAAACAAACAAGAAGATGACACCTTCATAAACATTAGTCTGAAATTACTTCTTGAGGTAAAAATTCTTTGTTTTTAACCGACTTCCAAAAAGGAGGAGGTTATCAATTCGACATGTGACTGTTTTTTTTTTATCTTTGTTCCCGCATAACTTGGAACGAATCAACGGAATTTGATGAAACTTTTTGCAACTTAAAGAGGGCATTCCTGAGGTGGTCCCGTTTCAATTTTACGCTCGGATAATGCCGGGTAAGCCAAATAATTAAGATAAATCTAATCATTTTAAAGCAATTGCACTTAAAACCGGCTTAATTTTCTACTACCAACCAATTTTTTAGAGAAATATCGGATAACTCGGATCCGGATAACTTGATTAAGGGATCACTCAAATATTACGGCACACTGAAAATCTTTTAAATACCGCTAAACTTGATTCTCTGGACTTGTAATATGTAATAATACGAAGAGAAAATGATAAATTTTCTGATTTTACCATAAGGCGTTATTTGATTATTATTTAACGCTTAAAGTTTAACAAGATTTTATTTAGTATAAAAAATAAAATATGGTTGGCTGGGCTCTTGGGCGCTGAAATAAAAATATTACTTTTATTTTTTAGAAATTTATCTTTAAGATGATGACGTCACAATGCACTAACAGTGCGTTGTGACGTCAGCAGCTTGCCGAGATGGAAGGACAGATATAATTTAGCTTAGATGAATTTCACAGCAAACAATAATAAAATAATTAAAAAATAACTGTTAGTAATTAATTTAGGGAGTATTTAGGTATTTTTTATTTTTTACTTTTTAGAGACATAGATATCGGTTCTTTTTTTTTGCGAAAAGTTTATTGAAGAAGGCAGTACCCATATACAGGGTGATCCATAACTGGCATGCCAAAATTTAAGAGGTGATTCTAGATCCAAAAATATAAAAAAAGTTCCTGTAAAGGTTGGTCCGGAAATAAGCCCTAAGGGATCTAGGGCCCTTTAAAATTGTAATAAAAATAAGGTTTTTAATTAATAACTCGGGTACCGTTTAAGCTAGAGCGGCGAGCTTTTGCATGTATACTAGTATTAATAAGGGCAATAAGTTTATGTTAATTTATTTTTTTAATTTATCCAGAGGCGTGCCCAGACGGACAAAATATATGAGGCTTAAAACATTTTTGCCCCAAACTTTTCTATGTGTATGTTTTTTGGATTTGTTGTAAAAAATATAGATTTCTAGAGTAAAAATACATATAAAATATCATATAGTGTAACACTGTAGGAGCAACCGTTATAAAAAAAAATGCAATTGTGCCACCAAAAACGTTACTTTTTAAAACGCTATTACTCCTTTAATATTAAATTTAGGTGTTTTGGTGTATAATACTTTTTTGCTCAGTTTTAAATGAAGAATCACCCTGCAGCATTAAAATTTTATTGGTGCTTTTTTTTGTTCCCCATTCAATACGTCATCTTCGAAGGGCCGTAGCTCCCTTAGGGCTCATTTCCGGACCAACCTTTATAGAAACTTTTTTTCATATTTTTGGATGTAGAATCACCTCTTAAATTTCGGTACGCGAGTTCTGGAACAGGCTGTATTTTCCTTTTGCATTAAATAAACTAAAAATGGTACGGTTCCACTGCACTTACTTTCTCACGAAAAGGTTTCTGTTAAGTTTCAAGGTTTTCATTATTTTGTGTTATTATACTATTCACAGCGCAAGCGCTAGAATAGTATTATACCGGAGTTTTTTTACTTTTTAGAGACATATAAGTCTGTTCATTTTTTTTGCAAAAAGTTTTTATTTTTTAGTTTTTAGAGACACAGAACATATAGACTTGTAACGTCATCTAAGCTAAATTATAGTTGTCCTTCCATCTCGGCAAGCTTCTGACGTCACAACGCACGGTTAGTTAGAAACTTGGTTGATATTAGAACCAAATTAAACCAGTTTTAAGTGAAATTGCGTTAAAACGATTAGATTTATCTATTATCCAGCCTACCCGGCATTATCCGAGCGTTAAATTCAAACGGGACTACCTCATGGATGTCCTCTTTAAGTTGCAAAAGGTGTCATCAAATTCCGTTCATCCTTTCCAAAGTTATGCGGGAACAAACATAAAGAAAACAAAGTCCCACGTCGAATTGATAACCTCCTCCTTTTTGGAAGTCGGTTGAAAAGTAAAGGCAATTTTCTCTTTGATCTAAAATTATTTTTCGCAATGATTGCGAAGAGTACCGCAAACTGATTTCGTCAAGTCATCGACCAATTATTACATTAATACATTGACGTACACCTGGATAAAAGGTATTGTTCGAATTCATGGATGAATTGACGCGATATAATCATTTTAGGGCTTTTTAATTTCTGAATGATTTTCATCACTTTTTGATTGACTATTATAATTAATTAATCGTTGGTTGTTAAGACACGGAGCAATTTGTACTCAATTTTGGTGCTATGCAAGTTTGCTGCCAGATATAGCATGAGTACAATCATTTGCCTTTTCATGGAGCAAGTTGTACGCAAGTTTGACGCTATATATTGCAAGTTAAACAGTGCTGCCAACCAGGCAATGTTGACGTGTCTCTGCGTTTGTTGAGAAAAACATAACCTAGCATTTGCCTTTTTAATGAAGTTTTTTTAGTTAGACAGAACGGCCTATTATTAATAATAATTATTATTAACATGTACAGTTGCTACTATACTAGTAAAAAGAAATCGATTTGGTAACTTTTTTCCAGGTTGGTACCACGAAAATAACTATAAAACTTGCGTGAAAATCGCCGAAAAATAGAACATGTTCTAAATAATTTGATGGCACGAAAATGGCCTCAAACTTGCCTGAAGGCATGCGCAGTGACTGAATCATTCTTGCAACAAACTTGCATAGCATCAAACTTGGGCACAAATTGCTCCGTGTAAAGTGGCTTTTAGAAGAACAGGATAACTTAATTTTAGCGAGCAGACAGATACTTAATTTTCTTGAAAACATTGAGTACACGTTTCCCCTGGGGTTAATTTTAATAAAAAATTCGATAAAAACTCAGGACATGTCCAGCGTTTTTTTTTTATGTTTGTCTATAAATATTGAGTGCTTCACATTCTAAAAATCATTCCATTTTTTAAAATCCAACATTCAATTTTGTTACTATCTTTCCCTAAAGGCAGGGACGTCGCCATGGAAAGAGAACTACAGCAACGAAATTTTGAAGATGCCTTAACATTGATAAACGCAATCGTCTTAACTAATTTGTATTTGGTAACTTTGAACAGGGGCGTGAAAAATGGGGAGGCGCTACCACTGTTTAGTCTTTTTTTGTATAGCTTTTTTAACATTGTCTTAATAAAACATGATTCCTTGGTTAAAAATACATGGGTGTTTCTCACAAATGGTAAAAAATTTGTGTTCCATTAAAAAAAATTGATTTTTTTTAAATGGAATGCTATATTTTTTATTTACTCATTAAATGTGGAATTTTATTCTACATTTAATGGGCAAAAATATAGCATTCCATTAAAAAAAAAATGATAAGATAAGATAAGATAAGATATATTTATTTCCACAGACTTTTACAAGTATCGGATATTGTCAAAATTCAATAATTAATATTAAAAAAAACACATATATAAATATAATATAAAATGCATAAGTAACTACCTGATATGTTACAAGAGACTGTGACATACATATAAGACTTAATAAAAAAAAGATATTATGAACACTGGTAATTTTGAAAATTAAATTGAAAGAATTCGTTAGTGTTATAAAAAGGATTACTAAGAAAAAATAATTTTAGCTTACTTTTTAATTGAGACATAGTTCCTTCCTTGAGACAAACAGGTAATTTATTTAAAAGCTTTATCCCCATGAAGATCGGTCCTTTTTCATAAAAAACTAGTCTATGTTGAGGAATTGAGATATCAGTTGCATGTCTAGTTACAGGACCCTCGGAGATTTCAGAGTTTGATATAAAAAGATCCTTATTACTCAATGCATATAATGCTAAATTAAAAAGGTACAAGGCTGTTACGGTCATTATTTCGTGCTTTACAAATAAAGGTTTACAGTGGTCTCTATACTCTGCGCCCGATATCAACCTTACCGACCTCTTCTGAATGATAAGCAACCTTTCTGCATGACTGGACCCTCCCCACAATACAATCCCGTATTGTAAATGTGCTTTTACATTAGCATTATAAAATATTTTTAACGTGGCTAAATCCACATTTTTTTTTTAAATTTATCAAAGCATAGTTACAGCTTTTCATTTTATTTACAACCAGATTAATATGTGTCGACCATGAGAGAGTAGAGTCCAAGGTCACTCCCAATAATGAATTTTTATGTTTGAAAATCCAAGAGCAGGTTTTATCTTATAACTAAAAATGCATTTTTTCTCAAAAAAAAAATATATTTCAAAAAATAAACAATAGACCCATATAATATTAAAATAAAGGTATTTTTATGACAAGTAAGATGACATAATAAAAAATATACCATTCCATTAAAAAAAATTAAGTCAGATGTTACCCACCCTAGAAGGATCATCCTGTATATTTCAAAATATTAGAATGTGTCTTTTTTAAAACCATACAACTTTTACTTTTAATGGTTTTCTCTAAAGTGGATACTTTACTATATATATCGAGCGAGTCGGCTTCGTTGAGACACCCTGTATATCAATATTATAACTTTAAATAATTTATAATAACTTACTGATGTTAAATTTCCCTCCCTGAAATAATTCTTCTAGAACACCGTGCCCTTCTTTTTCTAAAAAAAAAAATTGTTTGATTTGGTTTTTTTATAATTTTTAAAAAGTTATGTATTTTAGAGGTAATTCTTTATGCGAGGTAATGTCCCTTCGAGGTATTTTCTTTCGAGGTAATGTCCTTTCGGGGTAATTTTAGTGTGAGGTAATGAGCCTTTAAGGTAAAAGTTTTCGAGGTAACGGTGTTCGAGTTAATTTTCTACGAGGTAGAAATTTTCGAGGTAATTGCTTGGTGGTAAATTTTTTCGAGGTAAATTTTTTTGTGGTAAAGACTCCTATCCCCTGAGATATTAAACGAAAATCTAATTTGCGGGCCTGTCGCTAAAGGACAGTAGCTCCCTTAAGAAGCATTTTTGGACATAAGTTTATATGAACTTTTTTTCATGTCTTTTGATAGGAATTCACCTCCCAAAGTTATGAAACGCTAACTGTGTTATTGTTGTGTTAGGTAATTTTGTGATAAGTTATTAGTATATCTAATATTTTCACGTTTCGCAATATTTCTCAGTCCCCTGTCGTGTTATTTCTGCCAGGGGACTGAAAAAATACTTTATATTGCTTATTTAAATAACAGCTACGTCAAAATACCTACAATGCAAAAAAGTAGAAATATTACAAAAGAGAAGTAGAAATAGCGCGCGTTTATCGCAGTTAAAATGACTGGAAAAGATGTTAAAAAATTAAAGAAAAAGAAAAAAGTTTCAACCAAAAAAAGAAAAGGGACAGCAAAAACATGAATCCAAGACAACAGATTTTAAGGAGCTCCGTCCCCCTAATATGGTTATTTTTTGAGGCGCCTCATTGATGAAAACTTTTTTTAAGGTTTTGATGTAGAATAATTTTCCTGTACATATTAACATTTTTTATTTATTAACTCCAGTTTTGATGCTTAAAACGTGAAAATATCTGTTTAAATGCAATTTTATCGAAACGGGTTGGGTCCAAAATGATCAAAATTTGCGTTAGGTAATACTTGAACGTTCCCTAAGACTCTTAGCAATAGATTCATAACTCGGCCGTTAGTTGTTAAAAATTTCCATGTTTATTTAGTGGGTTTTGTTCTGTGTAAAATGCATAAATTAAAACAAATAAAGTAAAATGTGAAATTGTCACGGTGTCACAATACGTTAATTTTTGGGTCGCGTCCTGCGTAAATGTTGACATGACCTCCAGGCATATTCTGATTCACAAGTGCACTGGGTTCCTAACAGTAAAATAACACCGGCACACAAAAAAACTCTCTAGTGCGCCAGACCAGACTAGTAAATTCTTACGTATTTTGGGTAGCTGACTCTGAATCCGCGGTCATAATCTAAAAGTTAGAGTTCAAAATGGCGGATCCAATATGGCGGATTAGATTTTCTAAAGTTGCTCGGATTTGATTGAAACCTGGTAATCGGGGCTTTTTGGGGTCGCTGATTACGAATCTGGTACCAGATTTCCAAAATTCAAAATGGCGGATTCAATATGGCGGATTATATTTTTAAAGTTGCTCGAATTTGCTTGAAACTTGGTACTCGGGGGTTTTTGGGGTCGCTGATTACGAATCTAGTGCCAGTTTGCCTAAATTCAAAATGGTTGATCCAATATGGCGACCCAAAATACGTAAGAATTGACTAGTCTGGTCTGCCGCACTCGAGATTTTTTTTGTGTGCCGGTGTAATTGTTTAGGTACTCCAGCACGAAAAGGTCTTGTGTGTATGTTGAGTTGTATAAAATAAAGAAAAATAGCTATCATTTTTTTTAAATTTTTTAAATAGGTTCGGTTTTAGTCCGGAGGATACAAGTGCTCAGATTTACCACATTGCGGTCTAAACGCCTATCCAGAAGCTTGCATAAGAACATAAAACATAAGAATGCAATGCCGTGATTGGCTTACAAGATACATGGCATACACCATCAAGCCAATCACGACATCGCATTGTTATGTACTATGTTGTTATGCGAGCTTGTGGATATGCCCTAAGCCAAAAATCGAGCTGTCCAAAAGTCACCCCCCCCATTAACTTTTGAACTAGTTGAGATATGGACTTTAAATTTAGAAATCTTAAATAAGACTAAACTATCTTTTAGCATATGTTTCATAATTTCAGCTCTTAAAATGTGGGCAGGGGGGCATGGGGGACATTTTTTTAAACAAAAAGGTGGGTCGTGTTATACATTATTTTAAAGCTTATGAAATTCTCCATTTAACTAGGTATATATTTTTTAATTTTTTTAAACATTTTTTTTGGTTTAAAATAGGGTTGAAAATGGGTGTTTTTGTCAAAATTTCACTAAAAAAATCAATTTTTTTAAAATGATTAATTTCATGATGAAAAAACGTAAATTATACTTTTAAACTAATTTTAATTGACATAAATAAAAATTTGCAAAAAAAACTTACAAAATGCGATATTTTAGCACAAAAAAATTGAAAAATCAAAACCTTGAAAAAATTGTAGCTCATAGGGTTCCAGAGATATTAAACGAAAATCTAATTTGCGGGCCTGTCACTGAAGGACCGTAGCTCCCTTACAAAGCATTTTTGTTTATGTCTTTTGATAGGAATTCATTTCGCAAAGTTATGAAACGCTAACTTGAAAAATGGCCATTTATATATAACAGGCAAACAGAGCCCCTTTGTGGCATGAGTACACAATTAGTAAAGTTATGACAGAAATGGAATAATAAAAACGTGTTAATGCAAGGAGATATTTTTTTCATTGACACCGTCCAGACCTGCATAAAAGGTCTCCAAGTCTGAGTTAACACCTCCGCTCGGTGGGTGGTCTAGCCATCGAGGGAGAACAAATATTTAACATTTTAATTTCACCTGGTGCTTAACAAACCTCAAAGACAATGTACCCAATGGGACTGGCCTGTTTGTTTTGAGACGGTATGGCCTATTTGATGCAATAGTATGTTTAGCAAGTTAAAATACTCAGTCGGAATAGGATACATACTTTGTATTATACAAATTGTATTCTGTAATAATTTTTAATAATGCATATTCTACATAAAGTGAAAATTTTGACTACGAGTAGCAAGTGAAGGCATATCCACAAGCTCGCATAACAACATAGTACATAAGAATGCGGTACCGTGATTGGCTTACAAGATACATGGCGGTACTTCAAGCCAATCACGGCATTGCATTCTTATGTACAGTTTTACCCACAAAAAACGCAAGATTTAAATATGCTAAAATATCAATTTTACTAATTATTTTATAGTTTAAGTAAGATTTTAAGAAATTGGTTAGACTAATTTGACAATTAATTGTCAGTTTTTTCAAAGTTTATTACAGAAAATGCATGCGAATAATGTTGAATATTAAAAAAATAATAATAATAAATAATAAACTGAAAAAAAATTTAGAATATTTAATCAAATCAAAAATTAAAACACAATATTTAGTAAATCTTATGAAAAAATAAAAATTTGAACTCTACTAACCAAACATATAATTTATGAAAATTATGATTTTCGTTTAAAAAAAGGTTTTTCCGGAGGTTTTTTTTCGCTTTTTTAATCTTGAAACTATGGATGACGGGCGATGGTTTTTGACCCAGGAAAATTTGTATTGTTTATAGCATGCACCACTTCTTGTAAATGGTATTCTCTCAAATAATTAAGTAAATTTTCATCCTGTTGATATCTTCTTTCTTTCCGAGTCTGCACGCCCTTTCCTCCCCCATCTATTTTTTCTTCAATCTTAACCATTATTCTTTTTTCTATGATCTTAACACAACTCTCCGAAACACTAAATAACCTTGCCACAATTAAAGGTCTCTATAGAGATCACTAGCCACAATAACTTCCTTACATCCTGCTTCCAATATACTAATAGTTTGAGATTTCGTAACATTTCTTAACGCATTTCTAATAACTTTATAATTATTTTAAGTAATTTTGACAAATATTGTCAACATGACAACGGCTTTGTTTGTATTCTAATTATTCAATTTACGCACCTAAATTTTCAATCTTGTTTTTTTTTTCGGATCCAACTGTACTATGTTGTTATGCGAGCCTGTGGATACGCCCTGGGTGTCGCTTCCACGAGTGTAGAATATGCATTCCAAACGTGTTTCAGACGTTACTTTTTCTTCCACTACAAACTTTTTGAATAATATTAATGTTTTTTTACTGAATTGCTCAAGTACAATATTGTAATTTGCAGTACCTTTTTATCAGTGTAGAGGCTTCACATCATCGTAAAATAAAAAGGTTCACAGGTGCCGCTTTGTTTTTATTATTTTAATGGACACTTTTTCCTACAGATTTTATAAGTGTGCTTCAAATGCTTTTAGTTAAGTTTTCTGATGCCACACATTGAGATAAATATTACCAAATAAATATTGCTTGACCAAAACTAGGCACTTCACCTACTTTGTCACGTTTCATAAGTCATAAAAATTTATCTAATTAAATCAAAAAAGATGGCCAGTTAATAACTGGCAGTTATTTTAAAACATTTTACCCACTGTAATGCATAAGACATGTTTATTTTAATTTATTTAAACGGAGCATAAGTCAAATACAACGAACCATAAGCAATTAAATAAACTGATTTTTTTAATTATTTTGCTGTTTTTAACCAGTTTGCAATTTTGTTTTGGTCCTTACAAAAAAGGAACCCTAAACTGTGCATGAATAACTTAGGTACTGTGACTGGCATAGCCTACTACGTATAATTTTACAATTTTTTTTTGTTTCCAAACTATACTTTTCAAATAGATTAATCTTTTGGCAACTCGTTAAAGCTTGAAGAATGACAGAAAATCTTTTAAAAAGATTTTCATTAACTCCAGTAATTTCAGCTGAGAATTTAGGATTTTTGAAAAATCTTTTAGCAGTATTATTATTATTACGAGGGGCTGACCGCATCTGAAATTTGTACAAAAGAGTTTCTTTTTGCAAAGAGTTCCTCTGAGCTCCTTCGGAGTTCATCGGAGTTCCTCCAGAGTTCCTCCGAGTTCCTCCGAGTTCTTCGGAGTTCCTCCGAGTTCCTTGTAAGTTCCTCAGAGTTCCTCCTGTGTTCCTTAAGAGTTCCTCTCTGGAAGGGGTAATTTTTGGCAAATAAGCCGTAGAAATTACCGCTATACAAGCACTACTGCCAATAAGGCACCCTCAAAAAAAAAGCTTTGTCCCTGACGGTTTCAACCAAAACTTGGCGCCCCTACACAAAAAAAAAAAATTGGCGCCCAAAAAAAAAAAAAATACCTTCATGAAAAAAAAAGCTTTGTCCCTGACAGTTTCAACCAAGACTTGGCGCCCCTAAAAAAAGAAGTTGGAGAAAAAATACCTTCATGAAAAAAAGCTTTGTCCCTGAAGGTTTCTACCAAACTTGGCGCCCCTTCAAAACAAAAAATTGACTCCACCAAATTTACTTTCAGAAAAAAGCTTTGTCCCTGATGGTTTCTACCAAACATGGCGCCCTGTAAAAAACATTGGCGCCCAAAGATAGGATGTTTTGATAAGGTGTTTGTAACGGCTCATCTAGTTTGAAAATAAAAACTTTGATCCGCATGGGTAATAAATAATAATTGTTTCTGACTTCTTAAGAGTTCCTTCGGAGTTCCTCGGAGTTCCTTCAGAGTTCTTCAGAGTTCCTCAGAGTTCCTCCAGAGTTCTTCAGAGTTCCTCCAGAGTTCCTTTGGCTTGTACAAAAGATTTCCTCGCGGTCAGCCCCTCGCATTATTACTAGTGCCAGCATCCTATTTTGGGATATTTACGAGTAGCCCCATTTTTGTTTTAAATTTATTTAGTTTTTTTTTTCTGTTTCGTACTATTAATTAGTAGATACTATCAATTTTTTGCTTCGATTAATGTTATAGTTTGTAACTCAAATGAACTAAGCATTTAAAAGTTATTATTCATCGAAAGTGGTTATGAGCAAAGTTGTAGCTCTATAAGTTTTTTGTATTATTATTTTTCATAGGTACTTTGGTACAGTTACAGAGGAGACAACTCGACTTTCAGCGCCCACTGTAACTGTAACAAAATACTTATGAAAATGCATAATATATAAAACAAGATAATTTTAAGAGGTACAAGTTTGCTCATAACCACTTTCGTCCTCCGATGAATAATTTGCCTGAAAAAACGAAAAAAAAAAAACAATTTCACCCCCAACATGGCCATTTTTGAATACTTATAACTCGAGTGTTATTAATATTTTAAAAAATAATCCAAACAATAATTTTGGAAATTTTCTCCTTAACAAAATTGGTTATATGCATTTTTATCGTTAGATGCATATTTGCGAGTAAACCGCACTCACTCCTAAAATTCAAGATAGAGGACACCTCTTGCGCAAATGACCCGGTGGAAAACTAACAGAAGTGTTACTATCCACTACTACCCTTTAAAATATCAGCCCGTGTACATTTATTGCAATTTAACATATGAATTTCTCCTTATTTGACTGGACTTACCATAAAAGCACAGATTTTAGCGACAGGGTTGAATAAACTCATGCGTGTATCAAAACCGAGGGCTGTCTCTCTGGCCAAAATGTGTACATGTATTGTCAAAAATGCAAAATAATGTCGTAATGTCCAGTAATGTCAAGGTAATGTCAAGGTAATGTCTAGTAATAAATAATAAAATGAAATATGCTCCTAACAAGAGTATCCCGTCCGACTGTGACAGACGGACGGAAAACCGAGCGATCCTATACGGGTTCAGTATTTCGTTACGGACCCAGGGTCCGGGACCCTTTAAAAATGAACATATGTAGTGGTAAGTATTCTTTAGTTGGCCGCAGTATTTTATTTGAATGAACGGTTGATTTTTTTACTTATAAAACATTACTAGTGGTCCACTGGTGGTACTTTTTTGCACTGGGAAAAAACTGCTTGTATGATTTTTGATAACTAAAAAAAATCCTTTTTTAAGTTTAAGTTTATGTTTAACGAATATGACCTTAATACTATAGAAATAAAAAACACCCCCATTTCATGTTTTAGAACTAACCTCCCCCTTTCGCGTAGAAATTTTCACGCACCCAATGTCTACGCGCAGGCGTAAATAGTAGATAATGTCTACACACATGCGCACTAGGACATAATGTCTGTAATGTCGAGTAATGTCAAGTAATGTCTTGTAATGTCAAGTAATGTCTTGTAATGTCAAGTAATGTCATGTAATGTCAGGTAATGTCAGCTAAAGCGTACCTACATGTATTGTCAAAGGTGAGACACCCCTCGATCAAAACCTAATACAAATCACGTCTTGTTGAAAAGTGTAATCATGTAATAATTGACTAGTCAACGATTGGGAACATTGTCGTTTTATTTTTAAAACTCATTTTGCCGCTCATAAAAAAGTGTAAATATTTAAAGTCGATAGTCAGTGATCCTCTTCCTTCACTCTATATTTTGATCGGAAATCTCTTTGTCTATAGACATTTCCTCCAGTGTTTGCTCTAATATTTTTCATAAAATTGAGATTATACGGATTTCAACATACACCCTTTGTCAATATTTTTACAGTGATGTTTTATTGAATTAATTCAGAAAATATTAGTCCTTAATTAAAGTTTATTTTATTAAACTTGTAGCGAACAGACCACAAACTGTTCGGAAAAATATGGTTTTAAACAGAAAAACAAACTTAAAAATCACCTTAAATATTAATTTTAAAACTTTTATTTCAAAAGGTAATGCAATTTCCTTTCCAAAATGAATTTTTTTATTCAAAATTTGGAGCCCCTACCAAAACAAAAAAACGCCCTCAGAAAAAAAAAGCTTTGTCCCTGAGCGTTTCTACCAAATTTTGCTCCCCTACCAAAACAAAATAAACACCCTCCGAACAAAAAGCTTTGTCCCTAAGCGTTTCTGCAAAATTAATTTGGCTCCCCTAACAAAAGAAAAAACACCCTCCGAAACAAAAAAATCTTTGTCCCTGAGTGTTTCTACAAAAATTGGCGCCCCTACCATAACAAAATTTGGCTCCCCTAACAAAACAAAAAAACACACTCTAAAAAAAAGCTAGCTTTGTCCCTGAGCGTTTCTACAATCTACAAAAATTAGAGCAACAACCAAAACAAAAAAACACCCTCCAAAAATCCCTGAGCGTTTCTGCAAAATTAATTTGGCGCCCCTAACAAAACAAAAAAACACCCTCCGAAACAAAAGAAGCTTTGTCCCTGAGCGTTTCTACAAAAATTGGCGCCCTACCAAAACAAAAAAAAAACACCCTCCGAAAAAACGGTTTGTCTCTGAGCGTTTCTACTACAAAATTTGGCTCCCCTAACAAAACAAAAAGACACCCTCTAAAACAAAAACCTAGCTTTGTTCCTGAGCGTTTCTACAATCTACAAAAGTTAGCGCCCCTACCAAAACAAAAAAACACCCTCCGAAAAAAAGCTTTGTACCTGAATGTTTCTGCAACATTTGGCGCCCTACCAAAACAAAAAAAAAACCCTGTGAAAAAAAAAGCTTTGTCCCAAAAGAGTTTCT
The DNA here is from genome assembly GCA_958510825.1 of Brachypterus glaber. Lineage (NCBI taxonomy): Eukaryota > Metazoa > Arthropoda > Insecta > Coleoptera > Kateretidae > Brachypterus > Brachypterus glaber. Next base: position 12,933,973 of record OY294044.1, on the reverse strand, counting down.
ACAAAATTTACAAATATTGGCGCCCCTACCAAAAGAAAAAAAACACACCCTCTGAAAAACAGTTTTGTCCCTGAGCGTTCCTACAAAATTTGGCCTTGGTGCCCCTATCCAAACAAAAAACACCCGCTATTATTTTAATTTTTAAATTTTTTATTTAAAATAACAAAAAAATGTAACAAATAAAGATTCTTGGGGGTAAATACCCCTTCTACCCCCTCATATCTACGCGCCTACCGTCCGTCAGTCAGTACAAAGGCATGCAAGCCATACTGACAGAACAAAAGCAAACTTTAAAGTTAAGGTTTTTAGGTAATTGGTCAGGGGTGTTTTCTTAGTTTTTCTCGATGCTTCTTCTACTTCAAATAAGGGTAGCTTATATATAAAGAAAAAAATTAAATAATCGATGTTCTTATAGCTTAAATAATGTTGCTTAAATTTTGTGTTATAACGGCAAATTACAAACAGACCAAATATCCTTACTGGTTTTCCCTGGAAAAATCATATAAGGGTTTTTTTTTTCAATTTTGGGAAAGGTGCCTTAAAATATACATTTGGGCTTACTTTTTCATGATCACCCAAAAATGTTGGGCCAAAATAAATGCATACTGTCTATAACAACAAAATAATCAAAACCTTAAAACTTTTTTTTGATGAAGTAAGTCCGGTGCAAGTTCCACCATGAAACAGTAACATTTTCAGTTTATTTTAAGGCATATCCACAGCCTCGCATAACAAGCATAGTCCATAAGAATGCGATACCGTGATTGGCTTACAAGATACATGACGTAACATCAAGCCAATCACCGCATCGCATTCTTATGTACTATGCGTGTTATGTGAGGCTGTGGATATGCCCTTAGTCAGATCTGAGGGAAAAAGTAAAATTGCACACGGTAGCAACGTCGCGGCAGTGACAAGAGTAGGAATAATATGTTTTTAAAAAGTTAAATTTGTTTATTTGGAATACCTAGTAATAATCTAATCTTATCTAATCTGATAATAGGATGAATTAACATTAGTAAATTATACCCACTAATGTTAATTCATCCGTAATTGTTTAAGCCTAATAACTATAAGCTCTAATAGTTTATCATTTATTGTTCCTGACTTAGATGAGAATAAACAAGCTAAAACGGGTACATTTTCTAGACGGGTGGCAATATCTTTAAATGAGTACGATGAATTTTAAGACTGAAAAACTCGAGGGGCGTTTCACTGAACTTTTTTTGTACATGTATTGTAAATAATGTACATTATTTACAATATTGTGCAAATAATGTAAAAAAATATAGTACTGTATGGTAATGTCGAAATAATGTCTAAAAATGTAATACTGTATAATACTGTCGGAATAATGTCGGTAATGTAAGTAATGTCCACTTAATGTAAAGTACTGTAGGGTAATGTACGAGGCCGGCGCGGACTGGCACGGTCTGCAAAATATTAAAAAAGGCCCGTAAACGGCTCAAAACCCATAACAAATTGGTTTTCCGTCTAGATCAAAATGAATTTAATCTTTTTTAAATTCTGTATTGACCCATATAACCCATAAAACCCATAGGACCACCCATATTTACATTTTTTTAATTAACCTGATAAAATTTGGTACACTGGGACTAAATTTAATATTAAAAAAATCTGCCTGCAAAAAGTCCCAAAACACCTATGTACCAACTTTTATCAGCTAAATAAAAAAATATCAATATTGCTGTCAAAAAAAAATAAATAAAAAATAATACTATATACTTATAAAAAAACACGTCAGCCTCGATCTTTGTTTTCTCCGTTTCGTATAATTTTTTATATAATAAATTATATATTATATTTTTTTGAAAAAAATACCCCGTGGTCTTTGAGCGATCTAAGCAGACGAAATAATGTAAATACTGTAGGAGATCATGCGCATTAATAAAAATAATTTAAATAATGTAGGTACTGTCGTAATGTCAATTAAAGTCAGGTACTGTAGAGTAATGTAACGTAATGTAACCTAATGTACGGTAATGTACAGTTTTGTAAGTAATGTAAGGTAATGTCAATGTAATGTAAAGTACTGTCGATGAAAACGTACATGTATTGTATGGGTACATCCATAATTATGTACGAGTATACAATGTATACTATACATTAGGGTGTCCAGTCAAATAAAAAAAATGGATTTTTTTAGGGTTCCACCCCCTATAAATGTTCATTTAGGTCAAAAAGCATCGGTTAATTTTTTTCAAATTTTTAAAAAAATATTTAGAGGTTGCGCCCGGCGGCTTTTTAAGAAAGAAAATATGTTAAGCCTTTTTATTATTATTTAAATATAAAAACTTTGAAACCAGGCGATTTTAGGAAGGGAAATTATTTTTGAATAATGAGGGAATATTCAAAAAAAATACCCTTTTATATAAAAAATGGCTTTTCCAGGGTAAAAACATTGTAAAAATTGACGTATGAAGCTTGTTTACAAAAAGGGTTACTTGGAAGTTTTTCTCATGGGTCACTTTTTTTTTTAGAAACTCATTAATAAGTACCAAAACTCCCCATATTTATTTTTTAAGAAAAAACACAGTCCAAAAACAATCACAAATCTCATAAAATGTAAAAAAATCACTTTATTTCGATAAAAGGGATGATATTTGGCTAAAAGCATAATATTATGTACAATTTGCTTTTGTGTTTATTTTTATAACTGGGTGTAGGCGATTTTTTTTTTCAGAATTTTTAAAATAAACGTCCGACACTTTTTTTGAAAAAAAAAACTTGTGTTTTATTACATAATATAACATACTACAAGGAATTTTAAAAACATTTTTTATTTATTTGCTGTAAAATTGATATTTTATTGCAACTTAATGATTTTTTTATTTTTATTGAAATATTTAATTATTTTTTGGACACCCTGTACTTTTTTTGAAAAAGTAAATGTAAACCCTGAATTCGGACATATTGAAGAATACCCTAGAAAAAAAGAACTCTGGAAAAAATTCTAAGTGCATTTTTTTGTAGCCTTTATTAACCTCATTTGTTAATTTTTGGCATTTTAACCCCATAAAAAATCCATATTATTGTAGAGGGACATAAAAATTGAGAATATTCCTTTATTATCCAGAAACAGTTTTTTGTTCCACAAACGTCGAGTATCAAAGTTTTTATATCCTTAAAAAAATAAAAACCCTTCACATGATTTTATATTTAAAAAAACGCCGGGCGGGACCTCTAAATATTAAAAAAAAAACAGGGTTATTTTTGCACCTAATGGAACAGTTTTGAGGGGTGGGACCCAAACAATTCCTGGGCACCCTACCATAGGGAACGTTCAAGTATCAAGTAACGCACAATGTACCAAAATTCATACACTTCATACCTCGGTTCTCGCGTTATTCAAGCCTTTAGAGATTTCATATTTTGGCTACCCCCCCTAACACACCCCCCATTAGGGGGGGTAGCCAAAATATGAAAACTCTATAATCTATAATAACGCGAGAACCGGGGTATGAAGAGTATGAATTTTGGTACAATTTGCGTTACGTAATACTTGAATGTTCCCATACGTAGACCTATGCCTAATTATGTATGATGATCAGAGTTGATATTTTCATTACAATAACAGGGTCGGACAGCAGGAAGTTTAAATTATTTTTTATTTTTGGTGAGTTTCTTTAATACATACTTATGCACGGAAAGAAATCAGTGGGCTCTGCGCTATACATTATAAGATATTTGGTAACAGTGGCAAATTATAGTGATTTAAGCTATAGATTATAAGGGACACAATAACTAATAATATTAAAAATAAATTGGAAACGATTATATATATTACAGACACGATTATATTTATTACAGGCACTATTATAAATTTACAGAAATTTTATTATATTATAAAAATTATTAGCACGGACAATAATTAAATCTATTTAAGCTATAAATGCCATACTATTTGTTATATTTTATTATTCACTAAACAATTAAAGTATTTCATATAAATTTTTACACTGACTGCCATAATTGTAAGAGAAAGCCTTGTATTTATATAATAAGCGATTATAATTTGCTTGGTATGTGTGTTATAGCGCTCCTAGCTATAATTTTTTTTTTCCGTGTGCCGAATAAGATTATATGTCTGTATACAGACATATAATCTTATTCGGCATAGGTATGTATTAAACAAAAGGTGTTTTTTTCACCCAACTCTGGGGCCATTCCGTTCAAAAGTTAAAGCTTACATAAAAATTACGGTTAGACAGGCATTTTTTAGCACCCACTTTTCTCACATTTTTCAATGTTTCACGACATTCTAAACCAGAAAATGCAAGAATATTATTTTTCGATCGATTTCAATGAAGGTTAATACACTAAAGCGGACTTTTTTTAAAAAATAAGCATTTTTCCAAATAAACTAAATTTTAGACATCATTTACTGAATATAGGTGTCTTGTAGGTAACATTTATTTTTTTTTTCAGTATATTTTTTGTCTAGTAACATACTAACCAACACATATATTGTCTGCTTCTTTTACTGAACTTCATGAAATAGGGATAGGCGTTTTTCTGTTGTTGTTTGCTCAATCGACTTTTCTGATGGTAGGGTGACATTTTCAGCGAGGAAAGTATATAACTTTTTATTAAATAAAATTCATTCCCTTTCATGTTTATGGCTGAAGGTAAATTTGACATAAATATATTTTTTAAAATACCCAAAATATTTACCATTATATCTTGTAAAATTTAATAATTTTACTAAAACGTTTAGTTGTAAAATTAGTTTAAATTATTATATCTACAATACATTTTGTTTAATTACATTCAAAATGATTTGGAGTTCACTGATTAGGTACAGATTATGTCTATGCAATTAATAAACAAATATCGGGACTTTAAATAAAAACACTAAGTTTAATGCACTAGCGACGTTTCGCCTTTAATGAAGACTTTATCAAGGTAAAAGAGAGAAAAAGACCTTATGTAAAAAAATAAAAAAGGCTACTTTTTAATCTTATGCCTAGATAATACGAAAAACATTTACCTTAGCATACTTAAAACACTATATTTAATATGTATTTTCTCTCGTTCTAATTATGTAATAATTAAAATAATATAAATATTATTTAAATAAACAATTACGAACAATAAACAAAACTATAGAATCGTACACGTAGACATATACTAAATTAACTGTTTATGTTTTTTATTATTCTTTCTTATCACAAGAACACCTGTATTCTTGGTTGACTATAGTTAAATATATTTATAGTTTGACGCACGGATCTGTTGCTACGGGAAATATGTTTGGAATGTGTGTGCAAGTGGAATGCCCGTTGTAAGCACGCACGCCTTTTAACGCTCTTGGCTGAAAGAAGAGAGCGCGAATGATTACTCCCCCTTACGTCGGAGACTTTCTTTCATTCAAATGTCAAACATTAAATAAAATCTAACGTTTTTCATGTGTATTCTGTAATATAATTAAAAATATTGTGGAAATTGCTGATATTAGGTATGGAAAGGACGGAAAGCTTTATTGGTTTAACAAAGAAAGTAAGTACATATACCTATTTGTTTACACCATAGGGATTATGTACTGCAGTCCTGACATATATTTTCAGCATGGATAATATTTTCAGAAATTAGCCAAAATATTTGATAATATTTGATTAAACCATGAAGCAATAAGTATTATTATATCTGTGATTAAAACAAATATCGTTTTCTTCTTCTTCTTCATCTTCTTCTTCTTCTTCTTGGCCTTATTCTGAAAATTGACATAATCCGTTTTTGTGCTTAGTTTCATTCTGTTCAAACTTTTCCTACTGCAGAATGATGCAGTAAAACGTAACATTTATCATAAGGAAACACATGTGTCAAAAAATCTCTTACACAAAAACTTTTTTTGGAAGAGACTCTTTTGCTGTTTTTTTTTTTGTGCTTTGCTCTGGGATAGCCCTATGCCTATATGCTTAGCAGCAATATAGTTTTATAATAAAACTTTTATTTGTTAATGCTAATTCTGTAAACAAAATTGCGAAAGATTAGCAAATATGCTTTTTTAATGACCCGTTTTTAATTAAAATTATATTGTAGCTATTAATTTTGCAACATTTATAATGTTTGTAATTTGTAAATTTATTTTACACATTCATGATTAATTTTATTTATAAAGGTTTTAAATATATTCTTTAAATCTTATTTTCTTAAAATATTGTGGGGACTTTTGTGGGGACGAACTAATAAATCTTCTTTCAACATCTCGGTTTGTTTGTAAACAAATAGTAGGTATATTCAGGCCTGAACAATAACAATTACCAGTAACTGGTATTGTTGTCTCTGTTAGAACAAAGATGTGCGAGTAGGACAGACGAATTTTTATGTTGCCGACGTTTTTGTCAGTTTTCACGAATGAAATGCCCATTCTAGAGAAAATAATTATTAGTTCGTTGGGTCAGATGAAACGTGACGACTAGATTTTTTCTCTGACAAAATTATATATATTATTTAAATACGCTAAAACCAAAAACTAAAAAAAACGGTTATATTAAATTTTATGTCGACAGAGGGTGGCAGATACCTATAAGTATGTGGGACACATAATGTGACAGCGTGATGAATCGTGACACGGGGATTTGAAATTAACGTGACGTCATTTATGGAAACCCCCTTAGGCATTAAAGCTATATATAACTATATATAGGCTATAATAATTAAATTAGTTTATTGCAACCTGTTAATTGAATGCCGCTTCCGGGGGTCAGAGGACTCCCACGAAGTCGTCGTCATGATAACCCTTCTACGACTTTTGCGTTACCTATATAATAGTTTGGGACAAAAATTAATATTTTAACTTTGCTACCAAAGTTTTAAGCATGATGATCGATAAGAACAAAATTGTTTTTTTTTTGGTAGAAATCTGTCTTAAAGAAAAAAATATTTTTTATCCAATACATACAGATAATGAGACACTTACCAGCTTTATTTTAAATAGATAAACTCAATAATAACCCCCGCGTAGCTTTTACTTTATTGAGTGGATAATTATTTATTTTACCCACTCAACTGTCACTTGTCAAATTATTTTCTTGTAAATGTCATTAAAATTTTTAATAAAACTATGAATTTCTAAGCTATTTATTGGATAAAACCTTGTATGGTACTCATGGGTAAACCGATATTGCCCTCTCGAAAATTAACCTGCTTGGCTGACGCCTCGCAGGTTAATTTTCTCATGGGCAATATCTTACTTTACCCACTAGTACCATAAATAACTATTATCTACACCTAGTCATACTATATATATTGTATGCATAACAATGAATGAACCGGAATTAGGGTTCAACTAAAAGAAACAGATTGAGGGAAATAATCAATGCCAAGAAATCTGCATAGCCTGTTTTGCAGATGACCTTCTCTTGTAAGGAAATATTAAAATTAAAACAGAGGAAGCGTTAAATGCAATGAGCACCCTGCTTAAAATAAGGGGCGGGTATAAATGGTGCATAAACCGGACTTGAGCGGGTGAAATTCACCCTCTCAAGTCCGGTCTATGCAACATTTATACCCGCGCAGACCCGTCATTTTCAATAGGGCATAAATTAATGAACAATTACAAAATAAACTAGAAAGCCGTATCTCCATTAATTACTCGAATAGCAGCGTTTTCAAAATATTACATCAGATGTGACGTAAAAACATTTCTACGTGACAAACATAATTACGGAGTTCTAGTTTAGCCCGACAGTATTGCAGTTCAACTTAAAAAAAAACTATTTTTGCTCCACCCTACCGTATAAGTGGTATATCGTCTGCCCCCAAAAACCTGGGAAACAATAACGCAATTATGTAAATTATTTGAGGAGTATAACATGACGCTGGCGCTTCCTGTGGACGCCGGAAGTGGGCAGACCAACCCCACGTCTCACACGTGACAGTGACACGCGTCCACCTCTGCGTAGAGGATGTACTCATAATTTAATATTCGTAGCTTTCGGACTAATTGGTAAAATGGGATGATACTTTCCTAGTTTGATTGTCATTTAATGACATGCTGGCGATGATGATAAGCGATTTTTATGTTGTTTATAATAAAAACACTGTGCACTTTTACCATGTGAAAATAAAATTTCTATTATCTCGCTAACCAGTGGCGGATTTAGGGGGGTAATGGGGATAATTACCCCCCTTGCAATAATTTTAAGAGAAGTACTACTTAGTATTAAATGCAAAAATTTAAACAACATTTTAATTTTTTATGGTTTTTGAATAAAAAAATCTTCTTGATTAGCTGAGTAAAAAATTTTTAGAAATAATTTTCCCTATAAAATGTTCAATTTTTGTTGAATGCGACAAAATCAGATTAACCCCTCTTTACCTTGACTCCGATCCGCCTGCCGCTAACTACTCCTGAACGATTAACGGGATTGAATAACGTGGCAGAAATGTTAATTCCAATTAATAACTCTTCTCTCTAGAATAGGCATTTCACTCGTTAAAACTGACAAAAACGTAGCCAACATATACATTCATCTGTCTTACTCGCACTGCTTTGTTCTAACAGAGACAACAATACCATTTACTGGTAACTGTTATTATTCAGGCCTGAATATACTTACTATTTGTTTACAAACAAACCGAGATGTTGGTGATACTTTATTTTAACGGTATGCGTATTCTAAAGAAGAGTTATTAGTTCGTTGGTTAATTCTGACGTTATGTAAAAATTTTACTTAAATTCTGACAGAATTTTACTTAGGCCTTTAATTATAATAGGTAATTGCATTTAAGTAAAATTCTAACATTGTCAAAATTTATTAAAAATTATGACTTTAATTTTGACTTTTAAACTTTTCATGATGACATTTTATCAAAAACTAACATCGTTTAGAAATTTTCACACAAAAAAATGTGAAATAATTGTGATACCTGATCTATAAAAATACTTTATATAAACATATTTATCAATTCAAAAAAAAAAATACAATAATTTGTTTCAAGTTCAATTAGTAGCATGCTACTACCTACCTACCTACCCTACCTACTTGTTTCCAATAAATTAATATTATAGTAGGTACTATTTTTCATTATTTTTTCTATTTTGCAACTCTTATAAGCTCATAATCACACGCATTTTGCGTGTTCTTATAGGCCCATAAGAGGTCTACTTTTTTTTCTGTTGGGTTGGCAACATACAAAAGCCTATCTCTTGACGTTTTGCGTGCAAATGTCAATGTCGATTTAAAGTTTAATTTTTTACAAAATTTGGTGTTTGGGTTATTTTTTACCGTGTTAAAATTGTGGACTGGTTAATTGCAGTAAAAAAAGAAGAGATGACTGTAAAATATATCAAAATATAATTTGTTCTTAGAATTTTAAACATAGTGTAAACTGTAATGCCAACCCAAAACAAAAATCCCTAAATCAGTCATCAATTTAAATGTAAGTTTTTTAAATTATAGAGCAAAATTGAAAAAAATGTATAAAGCACTCGTTTTATAACACGTTTTTAGAGCACTAGTACTTTAAACTTCTACTCGCGCGCTAAAAACGTATGTTATGAAACTAGTACTTTAATATACTATTTTATACTTAGTATGTTAAGTACTTAAATCAAATGAATTGCTTGATTAAAGTCGAGTTCATCTTCAACTTTATTTTAGTAATCATTTCTTTGTGTACATTGTCTGAAACTACCCGATTAACCTTTCAGTTATGTCTTTTAAAAAAACGCTCGGACAGGTCGATTTTTATTTTTAATTTTGAAATTTTGGTGTAAAATAAGTTAAAAAAAAAATCACCCCTTTGCACCCTCCCCTCACAACTTTTTTTTTTCAAATAGTAACCTACCCCTTGTAACACATCGTTCAAAAAGTTATATAATAAGCTTTCTAACGGTGTATGATAAAGCATTATTTGACTAAGGGCATATAAAAAAATGGGTGGCTATTTGAAAAAAAAATTGGATTGGGTGGGTGCAGGGGGTTGGAAATTGTAATAAGATTTGGTGTAAACCAAAATTTGCAAAATTAAAATTGACCTATCTGAGCATTTTTTTTTAACTTCCCAGTTACAAGTTAAAGAAAAAAAGGCTCAGACAAGTCGATTTTTATTTTTAGTTTTGCAAATTTTGGTTTGCACCAATTTTTATTACAACCTTGCATCCACCAATTCCATTTTTTTTTTCAAATAGCCACCCATTTTTTTTAAGCCCTTTGCCAAATAAGGCTTTATCATACACCGTTAGAAAGCTTATTAAATAAACTTTTTAACGATGTATCACAAGAGGTAGGTATCTTTTTGAAAAAAAAAGTTATAATGGGAGGGTGGAAGGGGGTGAAAATTTTGATAACCTTTTTTACACCAAAATTTGCAAAATTAAAAATAAAAATCGACCTGTCCGAGCGTTTTTTTAAAAGACATAAATGAAAAGTTAATCCGGTGATTCCAGACTTAACCCGGACAACATCCATGAACTCATGAGGCCTCATGAGAGCATCATGTTATGATTTCCACGTTTTGTACTCATACGAACATCGTGATGAGCACATCTCATGATTTTGTGATCATATGAGTTTGTTATGAGTTTGTCATGAGGTGTATACATTTAACGTTAAATTATTAAATGATGTCATAATGACTTCCACGTGAAATAGCAAATGTTGCCCGGGACCCGATTGAGAACGATTTTCGAATAGTACAGGCTTCTGTAAAGTTTCAATTTCAGTGCACTTGACAGCGTTATGCTATAGGTGGCGCCACATGTTATTTCCTACCACTAACTAAACTTTTTAAACGAATAAAGTCGCCTTCCAGGAATACTAATATTAAAAGGCAGCTGCCTTTATAAGGATATACTACTAGTAATAACTAGTAATTAACTTACTGGTCAGCTAATTCGATACACATTATCGGATTGGTATGGGGAGCCGTAGATATCTGGAGGCTTTAGCCTAGAGGAACTAGTTCCTCCAGTCATATTGGGAACATTCCCACTGGGAAGTTCCCAACATGATCTCGTAATGACTTCAATATAAGGAGTCATCTGTATGCGTTCATGAACTCAGAGAAAATCATTAAATGATGTCATAATGACTTCCACGTGAAATGTCAAATGTTGTCCGGGAATGTACGCACTGTATAACCAGAACTCTTATTCTAATTCGTGCTAAATGAAAAATCAAATATGTGATAATTATTGTTTGCGCAACAACCTATCTAATTATATTATACACTTTAGCAACTCAAAACGAGGATGGTTTTGTCTTGAAATCAAATCAAATAAAATATCGTCGGCTTACAAGTAAAAGGCACTAAGTCACTTTTTTGCAAAAATGGGATTTTAGTAGCACTGTAGTTAATTTTTGATGATCTATGTATAGGTAAACCGAACTAACTTCTAGGTGGACTGCCAAGGGAGTTACCCACTATACAAAACGCACCAATTTGATTTTGATTAAAATTTTATCTGGCACTAAGTCACTCAGTGCACTTAGTGCGTTTTACTTGTAGATTATTTCAAATGTTTCTGCACTAAGCGACTTTCTAAAAAGAGTTAATTTATAAAAACATGATTGCTTGAATCATTTATAAATGATTCATATATATATGATTCAATAACTCGTTATTTATTGTACTGACAAACGCATTCAAATTTTAACTGATAGATAATTTTAATTTTGCTCTTAAATCCTTGGTTACTACATAAATAACAAGAATATAAGAAAAAAACTAAAGTTAAAATCTAGTTTTTCAAAATGTATCTAAACATCTTGTTTTCTACTTTATAGTTATACATTACGTTTAATTAATAGAAGGGATTTTATTGACTTAGTGCTCTTTACTTGTAAGCCGACGTCGTGGGCCTACAAGTAAAAGGTACTAAGTCCATTTCTTTTTTCAAATTTAGTTGAATTAAACTACTTCAATTTTTCTTTATTTAACTGCAAATGGGACATCATTATGTCCAAACATGTCATTGCAATTTGCGGTAGTTTTTTTCCAAAAACAATTATTACAAAAATTAAAAAACAACAATGAAAGTTAAATTTGTCAATATCTCAAAACCATGTTTTTGGACTTAGTGCTCTTTACTTGTAAGCTGACGATATATTATCAGCATACTACTATCCACAAAATGAGATACACTAAAAAATATATAAAAACTTTTATTTCTTAAAGTACATACTTCCCAGAAAAATTTTAAATTGCCTACTTTTCAGTTTAAGCTCAGCGCCTGAGGGTATTCGAACTGAAGCTCAGAGTGACCGGAGCATAGAAACCAATAGAACAGAATATCTACTTTTTTAATTGTTTTATATATGTGGCTTGGTTTTAAAAGGGCCAATGTAAACAATTTAAAAAACCCCCACACACCAAATTTGGCGTGAATTGGTTCATTTTTGAAAATCTCACCCGCCATATTGGATCCGCCATCTTGAATTTTACAAAACTGAGTACGGACTCGTGATCAGCGACCCCAAAAACTGCTATATACCAAATTTGGCGTGAATCGGTTAATTTTTGAAAGCCTGATCCCCCATCTTTAATTTTACAAATCTGACATTAGATCATATGTACATAGATGCGCCTTGAGTCCACGTCAAACCGAAATGTTTTCATTGCTATATCCAGGTATATTTCACCTTCCCGATTCTGGTCACCACCCACCGCTATAGTGGTTTGTTAACAAATATGTTATACTTCACCCCTTCGCAACCTCACCGCTATAGTGGTTTGTTTACAATTGGCTTTGTATATGTTCTACATAAAACAAATCAACATTAATGCCATATCTATGTATATATGATCTAATAATCTGACTTTGGATTCACAATCAGCGACCCTAAAGACCCCCACATACCAAATTTGGCGTGAATCGGTTCATTTTTGAAAATCTTATCCGCCATATTGAATTTTACACATCTTTCGGATTCGTGATCAGCGACCCCAAAAACTCCTACATATCAAATTTGGCGTGAATTGGTTTATTTTTGAAAATCTTATCGACCAGTTTACAAATCTGACTTTGGATCCATGATTAGCGACCCCAAAAACCCCCACGTGCCTACATAGACCTCAATAACTCAAACAGTTTATTTTTTGATGTTTTGACGTAAAAACGACAAATCCACGAGGTTTTGGCGGCCATATTGGATTTTGGAAAGTAGAGTTCAAGAACTTTTATTTCAGTCTTTGTAGACCTCAATCGGATTCATGCGAGTGGTCTTTTAGTCGTTTTTAAAACAATTACTTAAAAGTTATCGTTTTTAAAACTCTTACTTAAAAGTAATAAAAGTGGTGAAGGTCACGTGGTTTTAGCGTTCATATTGGATCTCCTATAGTGATTAAGTGTAAGGGCCACTAAGATTCCGAAAGTAGAGTTCAAGACCTTTCATTTAAGCCCCCTTAGACCTCAAATGGACCTCACCAATTTTGGATATGTTCGTTCATTGTTTAAAGTTTAATTACATTATAAATTAAACAATTTCCATTACTGCTGTATTAAATTTTTGCTAAAATCTATCTTTCATGTTCGGAAGAAATTTAATCAAAAGTAGGCAGGTACCTATTGAATATTAAAGAAATGAATAAGATGATTTTTAATACAGAATATTTTATCGAGGACCTCCTGATGAAAAAGTTATCATACATAGGTATTTTATTAAAAAAACAAAAGCAAGTCAATAAACAAAATAAACACAGCAATGCATGCTCTTTCTCATGAAATTCTCTCCGGCTTTGAAAATTTGGACTACATTTTGGGTACCTTCTTGGACCTTTCCAAAGCATATGAAACAATTGACCCTGATATCCTCATTGAAAAGCTAGAGAGATATGGAGTGAGGGGAGCAGCATTGGAGTGGATAAAGTCTTTTATAAAGAACAGAACACAAAAAAAAGTAGTCACTAAGGATGGTCAAGAATTCACCTCAGATTTAGTAGAATTACCCATAGGTATTGCCCAGGGAAGCGTAATAGGTCCAATTATCTTCGCAATATACGTGAACGACATTGTATCTGCAATAAGCACTGGATTACTGGTCAGTTTTGCAGATGACACGAACTCCGTCATAAAAGCAAGTGGACTTGATGTTTTACTGAACAAACACAATCAAACCATTACTGAACTACTTCAGTGGTTCTTAAAAAACAAGCTTGTCCTTAATAAGGACAAAACAAACGTGATACTCTTTAGAACATCAAGATCAAACTTTGCCAATCCTGGACAGGTGCTTATTGGGGATACAATGATCAATATAACAGATAACACCAAATTTTTAGGCCTTCATGTGGACGAAAATCTTTCCTGGGGTTTACATTTAGAAGAACTTGGTAAAAAATTAAGCAGGGCTATGTTTTCTATAAGGGTCCTAACACCTTATGTAAGTTTCGACACACTAAAAGTGGTGTATCACTCGAACTTTGGTTCAATTTTAAAATTTGGAATAATCTTCTGGGGAAGAAGTACTGGTGTCGACGAGTTGATTAGAATTCAGAAACGCACACTTAGAATAATGTTAGGTCTAAAATATTCTGACTCGTGCAGAGGACTTTTTAAAAATAATAAAATTTTAACGCTCACTGGTGTTTATCTTTATGAAATATTAATTTTTATATTTAAAAACCATCAGCTTTTTAATAGCATGACAGTACAGTAAGTAGCAGAAACTTCAACTATATTATCCCTAGACATAGATTAACTATTTTTGAAAAAGGAAGCTTTTATTCTGCAATATCTATGTTCAATAAACTTCCTGATAATATTAAGTCAACTCAAAACTTTACCACCTTTAAAAGAAAAGTTTTTTAGAGTATTTTCACTATTTTAATGTAATTTAAATTATTCTGTTTATTTTTTTTTTAATTATTTATTTTACTTGTATTCTACTTGTATTTTACTTGTGTTTGCTCTTTACTTGTGTAGGTACTTTATATTTCTATACTTTTTTTTCTTTATGACAAATGTTCATGTTCAAAATGTGTATTTCCTGTGAATATTTCATTTTAATTTATGAATAAAGTTTATTATTATTATTATTATTATTTTTATCATATTATTTTGTAAAAAACATCTTGACTGACAAAAAATTGTAAATTTTGAAATTAACGCATAAATCTCAGAGCCCGCAAAACTGCGCACTTGTTTCTAATTTATCCCTCACACTATTAAATACCCCCGGGAACAAAATAATAATAATACCTATAAATACTAGTCTTCGCTTTTAAACTATGTTTAAAAATAAAGTGCAAATTAAATTAAAAGCCGACATCGACACGAAAAATTAACAATGATGTGAATACAAGTGTCTGCTTTCACACAAAAATATTTTTCCAAGGGATGACGTAAAGAAAACAAAGGGAAAATGTTATAAAAATATATTTGTATATCATCAAAAGGTAAATATACATTATAGTAAGGTTTTAACTAAAAATAACATTAGACGTACTACAATGTCTTACACATTAAAATTATTAAAGAGAGAAAATTTGATCGAACATTTTATTAAGGTACTTAAACTAATTATTAGGAAAAATTAAATATAAAATAAATTTCAGTCAAACATTGCAATTTTAAAAAGGTAATATAGGCCTAGAATCTTGCATTTTTAAAATTAAAAAAGTATAATTAACAGAAAATAGTATGTAAGATTTGGAAATTAAAATGTATTATTTTATAAAACAAAAATGTTCACTTAGATAAAGAAGAGGTTATTCTATGTGTCGACGTATGGTGTATGTGGACATAGACAATAACCTCTTCTTCGTATGTATACTTTTTGAGACGTGTTATAGTAAAACATGATATTAAAAAACAAATGTACACTTCAGAATTCTGTATATATCTCTTATTACATATACATAACTTATTAGTAAAAGTATAAGATAACAAATTTATATAATTCTGTATATAATTCTAATTACGTACATATATAACTTATGTAGCATGAGTAAGGTAGCCGAGAGCCAGCAGGGCCCCCTGACCTAAAAGAAAAAAAGTCACTATTTAACTTTTATTTGGACTTCGCCTAACCTAAAAAATAAAAACTGTACCAAGGCCCCAGAACTTTGTACCCCATCTACTTAAGCATAAGTACATCATTCGTGTTATATTCTTTAAGATATTATCTTAAATACCTAGAGCTAACATTATTACTATAGCCTATTTTGTAGTAAATTAAAGATCTCACACTGTTGCCGTTGTTTCGTATTTACAAGAAAACTTACTTATCGATAAAAAGTTCATTCACAATAATTTCTTGATGTTTCATTTATTATTTGCGAATTTGATGTAATGCACATGCGTAGGCGGTCGACTTCGCCAATTTTAATGCAAGGTCTTGGTAAAATACAAGGAATAAACAATTTTTAGAGTCTCTTCCATGAATTATGTTACTCTGCTGGAAATTTTTAATTATTTGATGCATAATATTTATAGAATATTATGTTATCTATACAAAATATACATGACAACAAAGCGGAAAAAATATAAGGGCTACCAAATTTGTATAGTTGGATAATGAATGAAACACAAGATACTATGAGTGATGTATGTTGGTCTAACTGGTCCATTGAAATACTACATAATAGGCTATAGTAATAATATTAACTATACACAATTTACCAATAATCCAAAAATTAGGCACTATGGAATGTTAGCATATTTATTTAAATATTTGGAATGATACACAAGCAAATAAAATAAAGGTCTAAATATTACTTAAAGTAGATATATCGATAACGTGGAATTCTCAATATAAATAAATTCGATAAAATTAAATATAATATTAAAAAAAAATCCTCGGAAAAGGCCTCTTGCGGAGATATGCACACTGTTTTTTTTTGTAATCAAAAGGGGTTCATTTGGAAAGCTTATAACCAAATTTGCACCCCTGTTCGATTTTTTTGCACAGTCATGTGCAAAAAAGCATTTGTTTTGTTTTTGCTCTGTAACTCGGCTTCGGGTCGTCGCTCAGCAAAAAATGAACATGATATATTTGTTCCTTATTGAATTCTCTACAATTTATGTAAATAACTTTTTTTCTTTAAACAATCAGAAAAAAAGTTACAGAGCGCTAAAAATTTGCAAAAGTTAAAGATTTGCTAACATTATTCGGTTTTTTGAAAACAACTGGAAAACTAATAATTTTTTGAAAATGATGCCTATTTCATCAACTTTAACGCTCTGTAACTTTTGTTCTGATTGTTTAAACAAAAAAAGTTATTTACATAAATTGTGAAGAATTTAATAAAGAACAAATATTTTATTCATTTTTTATCGAGCGACGAGCCAAATCCGAGTTACAGACCAAAAACAAAAACAAAATGCGTTTTTGCATAACTGTGCAAAAAAAAACTCGCACCCGGAATTTGGATTTAGGCTTTTCAAATGGACCCCTTTTGATTACAAAAAAACAGAGAGTTTGGACTTTTGCATATCACCGCAAGGTCAAACTACCGTTCGACTGGGCTATCTCTACAACTTCTGTAAATAACTTTCTTATTAGTTTTCCAGCTGTTTTCGAAAAACCGACAAATTTTTCAACTTTTGCAAATTTTTAACGCTTCTCTGATGAGCGTCTATTATACAGTGCGGTCCAAAAGTCACCCTCCCGCCTCTTAACTTTTGAGAGAGTTGAGATATCGACTTTAAATTTAGAACTCTTAAATAAGACAACTTAATCTATCTTTCAGCATATATTTGATACTTTCAGGTCTTAAAATATGGGCAGGGGGGCATGGGGGGGATTTTTTTTTAAATGGAAAGGGGGTCGTATGATACATCATTTTAAAGCTTATAAAATTCTCTATTAAACCATATATTTTTAAATTTTTTAATCATGTTTTTTAAGGTTTTGATTTTTCAGTTTTTTTTTGCTAAGAAATGAGATTTTTTAGGTTTTTTTTTGTAAATTTTTATTTATGTCAACTAAAATTAGTTTAGAAGTATAATTTACTTTTTTTCATCATGACAATAGGCATTTTTAAAAAATTATTTGTTTTTTTTAGAAAAATTTTGACAAAAATACCCATTTTTGATCCTATTTTAAACCAAAAAAAAAATGTTGAAAAAAAATAAAAAATATACAGTTAAATGGAAAATTTTATAAGCTTTAAAATGATGACGATACCCCTTTCTATTAAAAAAAATGTCCCCCCATGCCCCCCTGCCCACATTTTAAGAGCTAAAAGTGTCAAATATATGCTAAAAGATAGTTTAAGTTGTCTTATTTAAGAGTTTTAAATTTGAAGTCGATATGTCAACTTGTTCAAAAGTTAAGAGGGGGGGGGGTGACTTTTGGACCGCTCTGTATAGGCGGGAGTGAACGTATTAAATAAGACTATTTGTCGTGGTCACTTATTTAAAAAGCTTTTTGATTCTACAACAGTATTTTGTTTTTTGAAATTGGATTAACGCTTATCGAGTTATTCGACATTTATTTCTTTTAATGAATTTCAGTTCTCTTGAAAGACGGTATAGACATGGGTCAAATATCGTCTTCCAATACTTGCAAGAGAGCTGAAGCTGATCAAAGATTGTAATTTTAATAGAAATAAATGTCAAATAACTCGAGAAACGCTTGTTCAATCCAAAACCCTGTTGAAACCAGAAATAAAAAAACCTCTGGCTCAAAATAAAAACCGGCATGTCTAAGGATGTTTTTTAAAAGAATTATTTTCAGAGTTATCGAACTTACACTCATGTCCACTTTGAAAAATTAATGTAAACATCATGTGATTGTTCTAATTTATTAATCAATAAACAATCATTTTGATTTAACAAGTTCGCTGCTGACTGACGGAAATTTCTGTCACGGCAGGCTCATGTTAATGCGCATGACGGATGATTCCGTCATTGTGCGCACTTGCTTTCACGGTTCAAAAATATTGGCCGCTCCTGGGAACAACATTTTTTTTGCATGTCAGCAGCTAAAGTGTTAAGCCTGGCTTGGAAAAATTGATTTGACATTCTTTGACGTCGCGACAAGCAACACGATCGATTCATTAAAAATAAAAGTAAAATTGAGTAAGTGTTTCTTTAAATTTGTTAACAAAAAATAAAAAGCAAAAATTAGGAATGTGTTGATTAAAAATATACAAAAAAAAATGAGCAAAAAATTTTAGGATTAAAATTCTTCATAAACATAAGAAATATTATTTTGAAAAACAATATGTTTGTATTTTTTTTTTTTTCATATAGAGGAAGGGTAGCAAATGTGGGCTAGGTCTTGTAATATGGGCTAGGTGGGTTTCTCAGCTATCCGATGCATTTCACTGCATCCGACTGTCGCAAATCGTAAATGGCGAAGTTAAACTTCCACAGTAAAGATTCATTAATTAATTCAAACATTCGTTGGCGTTTGAGAATTTATTTTTATTTTCCGTCCTTTTCAGCAAGCCACAGAACTTTTTTAGGTAAGTTTATAAATTCCGTTACCTGATAGATAACAACGTTTTCAAAACCATTTCTGCAACAAATTAAAGCCACATAATCGGGCTTTGATGTGTGCTTATTAGTTTTCTTCTAATTACTGAGTTTTAGACATAACCTCTTTTCTTGTATACACCGAGTATTTTTGCAATATGGGCCATCCCTGTGTTTCTATTATGGGCTATATAGAACTATGTATTTAAGCCTAGAATTTTCTAGGAGGCCAAGAAAAGATCAGCAACAGCCAAGAATAGAAGAAAATGCAACGAGGGCGATATGGAACGCGCTATAATAGCGATGAGGCAGTACGAGATGGGTACCTTCAAAGCTTTAAAAATGTTTAATATACCACGTTCTACATTAGGAGTTATTTGATTTATTATTTCATTTTAGATATAACTTTTATACTTTTAACTTATTGCGACCAATAAGATTGATTAACACTTCAAATCTAATATTTATTACACAATTTTGGGGGAAGCCCATATTTAGGGCCAATTTCAAATCGACACAAAGTGCACCTTCTCACTATTTACGAAATAATGAATTTATTATTTGTTTTAATCAATATGAATTTATAACAGGTTGTGACTAATTAATATAGCTATCGTTGGGTACGTTTGGTATTGGAACTAAACTTTTATTTATTTTTTTACGAGAAAAAATAAAATGGGTAGCCCATATTTGTTTCCTTTCCTCTAAGCATATAAATAAAATACAACAAATTATTTGTTTTTTAAAAATACATTAACTGCATTCAATACAACAATTGTTTAAGGCACTAACATAAAAGGGTTATTGTAACCTTTAATGAACGGAATGGATTATTTAATATTCTCTCTCTCTCTTAATTTATTTTGTCTTTTTCTTCCGAATAATTAACCAGGGTTTCTCTATATAATCATGACGTTTCCAGTGCGCATGTACTAATCGGATATGTATCCTGACTTGCGCACTATCACTGATAAATTACTGTTTTAGTAACTTCCAGGCTAATATAAAAAGTTATCATTAAAAATACAAAAAAAACTTGAAACGCCCATTATTATCAATTTAAAATTCAAAAGTTCACACGATTAATAACCATATCTATGGTTCACTTTAACTTGTACATAAAACATTAATATAAAAATACTCTAGGCACATCATAAAAGATGGCAAAACAAAAATACACAAGGCACATCATAAAAGATGGCGAATTCGATGCAATGAATTCAGGTGCCAAGAAGGCTACATCCGTCCCTTTCAAAGGCCACTCTGTAACTGATTTAAACTGATTTAAAATTCAATTGGATTCAATCATTAATATATCAATTTTTATTTATTAATGTTAATTTTTGTATATATTTAAGGTTTCAGTCGATTAGATTTTTTTTTTGTAAAACAGTTACATTAAAAAAATTTCAAAATAAGTAACGTTAATTTTTATTTTAATAAACTTTAACTTTATTTCATATACTCAAGTTTTGAGAGAGGATTTAATTCTATATTTTTATTTACATATCCACAAGAAAAAAATATCCAAGTGAATTAATTTTTTTCACATAACTGTGTTCCCTACAATTTTTTATCCAACACTTCTTTACTAAATAAATAATAGTATATCATTTTTCAATTTAGTGCCTTGGAGTTGAAACACGGTATTTGAGCAACCTGACGTCATGATTTTCTGACGTTTGAAATAAAAATGTTTGATTTTAACCTCTTAAGGGACTTTTTACATTGGGTACAGTTAAAAAAAAGACGCAAAATGAAATTTACTGAATTCATTAACGCTCAGTGGCCATAGCTGTTGCCATTTGCTTTGTCTTCAATCACAAGTGACATCCAATGGCCAAGATTCGCACATCTTCAATTGTTTACTTGTTTACAATAAAAGCATTTTTAATTTTTTGGTATTAAATTAATTTAAACAAAAAAATCATCCCTCGGGAGGTTAAAGCCGAATTAAAATACCATATTTTGAGTTTTCTGTTTTTAATGTAACTACTGTTAATTTTGGTATCCTAATCAATGAGAGAAAATTAGTTTATCTCGCTGTGCTCGGAACAACGTGGGAAGAAAACAGTAGTTAAAAGTTAGGGGTGACGCGAGGGATTTTTAATTTATTTTTGGGGGAGGGGGGGCGGAACAAAACTTTCTTAATTAATAATTGCGGAATTTCCCAACTTTTTGCCCAAGAGAAATTTTAATAACTAACAAAAAGTCTCGCCTCAAAAAAAAAAAAAGCTTTATAAAGGTCCTCGCCTTTGAAACCTTTTTAAGGTCACCGCTCGATTATCCCAACTAATAAATTTACTGACTAAAAAAAGGCCCCAACGAATTTCCCAACTGTACCACTCAATTTTCCCAAATAGTAAATTTTGTTTTTAATTTTAAGGATTATTATTATTTTTTTATTATTAACAGTTATAATTATTAATAATTATAATGAATGTTACTACTAAAAAACGTTTTAAATATTTTTTTTTCAATTTAATTTTTGTTGTTTTTTTTTATCTATAGATCTATAGGACCTCACCATTTTAAAAAAATGGTGTACTAACCAAAGGGTAATTATTTAATGAACAGGGGTAAGAATCTTACCCGTACCGTAAGATTATTTATTTATTTATTTATTTTATGGATAAAATATTATTTTTCCTTTTTAATAAAATAACTAAAAATACATAAAAAATTACCTGTGTTACACAAGTTTTTATACATTTTGCTCATAAAAATTTCTTTACTCAAATTATTATGATCATCTTCGTATAAAAATTAGTAATATTTTTTACACATTTTTTAAAAACTGTATTTACAGAATTTTTTTCATCATTTTCACACAGAACAAAATTCAACAAAAAGTTTTCTCTAAAAATGAACACAGTTTCGCATGCGTTTGTTTTATTGAATAACTCAGGCCTTAGTTATTATTATGTTGGTAAACATATTACAGTTATAGTTTTACTGTTTTTTTTTGTTAATTAGCAACGTTATATATAATTAGCAGACCACGTGGTATTTCCAGTTAAAAATAAGTTTAGAACACAAGCGTACAACTAGAGTTTCTTCGTTCACACGGTAAGAGTTTTAAGTGTGGAACACGGAACTATGAGTCAAAGGAATTTAAATTTAAATAGCATATACGAGATTCTCAGACTGAAAACCTAATTTTTTTTCAATCAACTAACTACCTTTAAGTATACAATAAATATACAAAGCGGTCCAAAAGTCACCCCCCCCCCTCTTAACTTTTGAACCAGTTGAGATATCCACTTCAAATTTTGAACTTTTAAATAAGACAACTTAAACTATCTTTTAGCATATATTTAATACTTTCAGCTCTTAAAATGTGGGCAGGGGGGCATGGGGGCATATTTTTTAAATGGAAAGGTGGGTCGTGTAATACATCATTTTAAAGCTTATAAAATTCTCCATTGAACCAAGTTTTTAAATAAAAAAAAAATTGGGTTTAAAATGGGGTTGAAAATGGATAGTAATGTAAAAATTCCTCTAAAAAAAAAACAAATAATTTTTTAAAAATGCCTGATTTCATCATAAAAAAATGTTAATTATACTTTTAAACTAATTTTAGTTGACATAAATAAAAATTTATAAAAAAAAACTTAAAAAATCGAATGTTTTAGCACAAAAAATTGAAAAATCCAAACATTAAAATACATTTTTAAAAAATTTAAAAATGTTAATTTAAATAGAGAATTTTATTAGCTCTAAAATGATGTATCACACGACCCCCCTTTTCATTTAAAAAAAATGTTCCCCATGCCCCCTTGTCCACATTTTAAGAGCTGAAAATATCAAATATATGCTCTAAAAGATAGTTTAAGTTGTCTTATTTAAGAGTTCTAAATTTGAAGTCGATATCTCAACTCATTCAAAAGTTAAAGGGGGGGGTGACTTTTGGACGCACTGTAGATTAAATAACAGTATTTATTTATACACTATTTTCGAGTTGAATTTTTTGTGGAGTTTATTTCGCTGTTTCAGACGTTTGGTGAACGTGCTCTTATGCTTATACCATCACTGGAAATCTCACGAGATCTGGTGATTGGAAAAAAACAGATTTTACAAATCAGTTACTGGTCCAGAGAGAGTTATAACCCTGGGTGGATGATAAGCAGCTTGCGACATCAAAGATGCTGATGACACATTTTCCGCTGAAGTTTTTCCATCTTCAGACATATCCGATGTAGTGATATCGTTACGTCTCAATATGTTTGCGTATTTTTTGTCCAGCCTGCATTGAAAAATAAATTGTTTTCAGGTCCTCAAAATTATTATGTATCTGGATTAGTATTATGATAGGTACTAACCTAGCCACAAAAAAGTGGGACAAGAAGTTAGCAACCAACCCTACATATTTTCATATTTTAACAATTAAACTTTTTAACCTCAAATTATGCAGATTTAAGTTGCCCTTATGATAAGTTAAATTGACACATTTTTTAGAATTTTGTTATTAGACTTCATTTCATTAATAAGGGAGGATTGTCCACATTCAATTATTGATTTCAGTATAACTTAAAATCAAAAAATAAATACACCATTGGATAGACAATTGTAAAACCTTTCAAATGAAATGACATTTAAAATTTTGCCCCACATTGCTCCCTAGTTTTATTTTAAAATATAAAAGTTTACATAAAAACATAGTTTGTGTGATGCAATATACTTGTTTTAAATTTTAATTTAATATCTTAGGATATTTAAAAGTTAGAGGCACTGTACCATTTAAAAGAAAAACCATATATGCTTAGATACTGATATGCTCAACGAGCACTATCAATACTAGAGGTAGTCTAGGGGCGGTTTTAGGTGATGCTGCTGAATAAAATTACTTTATTTCTTACATACTCTTTTCAAAATAAGAGAACCAGCCATCACAAAAATAGGTACTATTACTAAGGTAATCTTTTGAGGGCTGTTCTATGATTTTTTTTTAAATGTCTTTTCACGGAGCAATTTGTACGCAAGTTTGGTGCTATGCAATTTTGATGCCAGATATAGCATGAGAACAATTGCACATTAATTTGCCTTTTCACGAAGCAAGTTGTACGCAAGTTTGGAGCTATATATTGCAAGTTAGGCAGTGCTGGCAACCAGGCAATTTTGACGTGTCTGCGATTGTTGACAAAAACATAACCAGCTTTTTTAAGAAAGTTTTTTAGTTATGGCTCCGCTGAGACAGGTCGGCCTATTATTATTAACATGTGCAATTGCTACTATATTATTAAAAAGAAACTGAAAGAAAAGAAAGCCAAAATCACATCGAGTGATAAGTTTAAGGAGTGTAGGGATTTAAAAAGCTTTAGAAATTACCTCCGCATGGATGAGGCCACCTTTTACAAATTTCTGCAGAAAATTTAACATAAAATTACCAAAAATGAGACTAATATCCAAAATGACCAAAGTTCGCCCGCGTTGGTAACTTTTTCCAGGTTGGTACCACGAAAATAACCATAAAACTTGCGTGAAAATCAGCGAAAAATAGTTAATAATGTTCTAATAAGTTGATGGCATGAAAATGGCCTCAAACTTGCCTGAAGGCATACGCAGTGACTGAATCATTCTTGCAACAAACTTGCATAGCATCAAACTTGCGCACAAATTGCTCCGTGTAAAGTGGCTTTAAGAATGGAAAAAATTCTTATGTAAGCAGTTTACAATTACAAAAATAGTTTCCTAGATTCTAGATTAAAAAAAAGAATAATAATAATTTTTGAATTATTTTATTTGCATCGAATTATTGTTTGTTTTTATCCAATGATAAGAAATCAATATTTTTTATAGAACTTGGAAATTTCCCGCATTCCTTCCTTATTTGTGGATTTTCCCACCTTATTTGGAATCATTAGTCATAGTTTTTCTAGAAAACACTAAACTCGGTTTAGATAGTAGTCCAGTCAAATAACGAAAAATTCCTGTGTTAAATTGCAATAAATTAACAAGGGCTGATATTTTAAAGGGTAGTAGTGGATGGTAACAGAACACTCCTGTTAGTTTTTCATCGGGTGATTTGCTTAAGGGATGTTCGCTATCTTAAATTTTAGGGGTGAGTGCGGTTATATCGCTAAATATGCATCTTACGTTAAAATGTATATAAGCAATTTTGTTAAGAAAACAATTTCCAACAAGTTTTGTTTGGATCATTTTTTTATTATATTAATAGCACTAGAGTTATAAATATTCAAATATGACCATGTTGTTGTAAAATTGTTTTTTTCAGTTTTTCAGACAAACTATTCATCAGAGAATAAAAGTTGTTATGATCAAACTTGAAATTCTCTATAAGTTTTATAAGTATTTTGTTACGGTTACAGTGGGCGGTAAAAGTCGAGTTACGCCCTCTGTAAGCTTACCAAAGTACCTATGAAAATTTATAATATATGATAGAGAATTTCAAGAGCTACAAGTTTGCTTATAACCACTTTTATCGTCCGATGAATAATTTGGCCCAAAAAATGGAAAAAACCAATTTCATCTCCAACATCGCTATTTTTAAATTAATTCGATTATTATCAATATATTAAAAAAACCGTCCAAACAAAAATTGCTGGAAATTACCTCCTTAACAAAATTGGCCATATGAATTTTTATCGTAAGATGCATATTAAGCAACCTACCCCTAAAACTCAAGATAGCGGACACCCCTTAGGCAAATCACCCGGTGAAAAACTAACAGGAGTGTTCTGTTACAATCCACTACTACCATTTAAAATATCAGCCCGTGTACATTTATTGCAATTTACATTTATTATTTGACTGGACTAAGCTCTACTTGAGATAAATTCTAAGGAAATAAAATATTATATTGTTTGTTTTCTGATAAATAAGTCAACGACTATGATGCATCAGTATTATTGATTTGGAAGAAAATGTTATCAATTTTTATGAAAATTTTAAATTGATAAGTTACATACAGGATGTCTCTCAACCAAAGCACCTAATTTTAAGGGGTCTATAAATATGTCCAAAAACGGGTTGTTAGGTGCTACGCTACTTCAAAAATTCGTTTTTTTATTAATAAATAAAATATAAAAACTAGGCTTTGCATGTGATCTACATATCAGATACCAGATTTTAGGTCAAACAATGAGAAAAAAAACTTTTGTGTTAAATCACTTCATAAGAAGGATACTGCCATTTTAAGAGGCATTATTAGAATACTTAGGAAACGTTCAAGTATTACGTAACGCAAATTTTGATGATTTTGGACCCCCCACCACCCCCCTTGTAACGCTATTTTCCTATACCATTAACATGAACGTAACACTCCAAAATGACCCCCCCCCTAGGAGCGTTATGTAATACTTAGTAATGGGGGGTTAAACTTAAAAAAAAAGTATCATTTTGAAATTGTTTTTTTCAAAATTTTTTCGTTTTTCATAAAAAGAAAATTACCTAAAAAAAAATAAAAAAATTGTAAACATATACAATTTTTAATTTTTTTTTACAAAAATTTTTCGTTTTTCAAAAAAGATATCTAGATCTTTTTAACAAAAAATGTAATTTTTTTAAATTTTTTTTTTTTGAAAAATTTTTTTATTTTTTTTTTGTTTTTCAAAAAAAGATGTAATTTTTTTTTTCACAAAAAGATGTAATTTTTTTTTCCACAAAAAAGAAATAAAAAAAAAGTTTAAAGTTTTTTTATTTTTTTATTTTAATTTTTTTTTTTCAAGTTTTTGGGAAACGCATTTACTGTGATTAGCTAAATAAAATGTGGAATTTTTTTTAGGGTCCAAAGTCCAAATGAAAATTTCACAACTTTAAGAAAGTTGTGATGGCACAAGATGTTGAGTCAGGACGCACATTTGTGGTAAATGGAGGTGTACAACATTTTTCGGTCCAAACCAATCATTTTTGATTTCAAAAAAGAACTGTTTTTACTACATGTGTATAAGAGTGGGTGACAAAGCGATCTTTGAATGTAAAAGTTTAGATTTGCTCCCTTTTAAAAATCATTTGAAGTGTTACACCCATGTTAATGGTTATAGGAAAATAGCGTTACAGGGTGGCGTGGGGGTCCAAAATGATCAAAATTTGCGTTACGTAATACTTGAACGTTCCTTAAGTGGCATAATCCAAAATTGTATACCTAATATAACACTAGCTTTATACAACAAACAATAAATATAAGTATAAATCTACTAATTTCGATAGGAAACTAAAATACAATTAATCTTACCAAGATACTATCTCTAAATTGTTTTGAAATCTATAGGAAATATCAAATATTATTATTCAGGTTTATTTTTGTTAATAATAGATGTTTACGACATTTAGGTCACGGTGGGTAATCAGTCGGAAATAGTATATTACATAACTAGTGTGGAAAGTGACATATTTCACGCGAGTGGGAAGGTTTACGAACGAGCTGCCAGGCG